>KN716337.1:32754-56995 GCA_000816705.1 Dictyocaulus viviparus
ATTATTATGTTATTTACTATTTGTTTATTTATTTTAAAATAAATATTCTAATAAAAAACGAAGGAAAAATTAAAGTCTTTTAGAAAATTTTGTTAACATAATTGAAAATTTTTTCAATTTGAAATATGTTTTATGATCGTTAATAAAATCTAATTTATATATTCTGCTTTAGAAATATTACTGACAGTATTTAGTTTAATAATTTTAAAACATTTATTAGTGGAACGTCGATACATGTAAGCTGATATGCCTACGGCAAAATCCGTCATAATCACAGACCCATCTGGCAAGCTGTTCCTAGCCTCAGGCATTATTTGCAATTTCCTTAAACACCAAATCCTTTTGCATAACATTTTTCTCTTTCATCAAATTACGTCGTACAAATTTTCTTAAAGGAATGTTAGAAAAAAAAACTCTTGTTAATAATTCTCAAGTAAGCTTTAAAATATAACAACAAGTAAATAGGTAAACATTCAATCAATAGGTAAACACTAATAAATATAATATTGATTGAATACAATTTTTCTTATTTTCTAAGAATCAATAGTGTTATTTCTTTAGAGCTTACCGTTAAGTTTTTTTAGTGTTACTGTAAGAAAAATCGAGTCCAAGCTAGAAGCATTAGCTTGCTTGACTAAAAATCCTTCTAAAAAAACGGCTTTCTCAAAAAGAACGTTTTTCCTCACGAGTTCTCATCACCTCAAGCAACATAAACTAAAATTTCAAGCATTTTTCATAAAATTTAAATTATACATAATTATTTTTCTATATGTATTCATTGTTGTAGCCAAGCAACGACTAACTTAATTCAGTAATAAGAAAAATCTAATTGCTTTAGAGATTTAAGCTGGATGAAATTTGTTATTCTACAGCTCAACAATATAAATAGCCAAATTACCGAAAAAGGATTGAGGCCGCGGAGAGGCGTTTCATTGAATACGTAGTGTATTTTTTGAATTCCTCAATAAAATACGCGATAATCCTATTTTCCTCTGAGGGATAGCAGATTTTTATTTAGAACTCTCTGTATATTTGCCGCTTAAGTTTTTATAATAAACGTTTTAATAAGCATAATGAAATTTTTAACAGCTATTTGTTTTTTTCCTATTAAATATGATAGTTTATAATTTTTTCAAACATATCCTCCGATGCGGGTTCGAGTCCCGGGTGAAGCTTTGAATCTCGCGATTGACTCCATACGGTGGAGTGGCGGCGACTCCATGCGATATAAATTTGAGGAAATTGTAATTTTTTATAAAAAAGATGTTGTAAAATTTATGCTGCTTATGTACTTTCTTTATTTACTAAACAGTATAATATTTTTCCTAACTTTATTTACGATTTTGTCAATTCTTTTTCTTCAAATGCTGAGGAAAAGGTCTCATTTCGGAGATATAGATGACTCAGTCATTATATAAAATATACCTCAAACATAATGAGGAATAATATTTGTCTAAGATTCTTTTAGAACTTTACTTCCATAGCTTTTCATTCATCATATCTTAATGTTGTGAAGATTTTATTGAACACTATTATTATCATTAGATAAATTTTCGTATAATTTGAGGTAAAGGTGAAATTTTTACAGCGTGCATAACAGCTTGTAGCGAATGACCCCAAAAAAAATTATCATTTAAAAAAATGAATTAATGTAAATCTAATTAAAATAAAACGACAATGACATGAAAGACATGTGTTTTCTTTTTTTCTTCCAATGGTATTCATATTATCGTATCGATTTTATCGATTATTTTAATTGCGCAATGAAACAAACATACTGTAATATTCTGTGCCGGACCCTCATTACTAATCGTGGTATTGACAAATGAGTCTAAAAAAAGAAAAGCCTCAAAGTGTTAACAAACAGATCAGTCATTAAATGCAACCCCAATCACGATGTCATTAAAAAAATCAATATTTTCACAAACATGAAAAAAAAAATTACTGAGTCAATCGCCAATGCTTTGAACCTCGAACTAGACGTCAGAAAAAGAAAACAAGCCTCAGTTTCATATGAGGTTGCAAGTTTTGCAGTTGACTCAGAACCATTAGAGATATTAAACCAATACAATCACTATATTAACATAATTTGATATAAATAATTGGATTTTTTCCATTGACCTCGCTCTTAAGAAATGCTTACCTCATCCACTTTGAGGAAATATTGTAAAATTAGACAATCACGAAATGACATCGTGCTGTTTCTAAAAGCTTAATGGCAGCAAAATTTGCTGACGATTCCACTAGGACCTCGTTAAGAGCGATGCTTATTTCCCGACTGGCCTCCTTTTTTCGCTTACAATTTCTGTTAGATCAATTTTTTTCAGAACTAATTTGAGAGCTTTTTGGAAAGAAACTCATATTTTTGATCTACTGTTTTATTTATATCAATCAATTCTATTAATATACAAGCTGATAATTTTTCTTGCACATTAAATTAAATTAATATAACAAAAAAAAATTGAATTTAATACAGAGAGGTCCTTTTTGAGTCTTTTCTGAGGGAAAAAACCTCTCATTTTTTGGTTACTCATCGTTTTTTGTACTGTATTGTCCTGTAGAGAGGAGAAAGTTGATTTAGTTGAAAAGTTAATTAAAAAATAATTTTATGAAGGCGATTTGGTTAAAAATAATAAATAACTTTTACTATAATAGAAAAAATGCTTGAGGTGAAAAAAATTGAGGTAAAAAAATCATGGTAAAAATAAATAAATTTAGTCAACGGTATTTTATTACGTTATTTTCGTGATCTCTTTTATTGTAGGCGGGTTTTTTTTTAAATTTGTCATTTTATTGTAAAAAAAAAACTCTCTAACTTTTTTCCCTCAGAAAGTGAGCTAAAAATTTCATAAGATTTAAATCAGGTAAAAATACAAAGTAGCGATATTTACAAAAATATTTTTTAACAAAAAGTAATCGATTTATTTTGTAAACAACAATACAAATAGGCATCGAATTGTATTTGTCAACAAAAAACAATATCAGTTTATGTTAATTTTGCTATAACTCTATTCATTTACCTCATTTCGTGAGATTCTTACTAAGCCGATATTCTAAAAGCTGCAAGCTGCTAAGCTTTTGATCTTAGTTAATTATATATTCATAATTGTGAATATTATTTGACTTCTATGAACAAAATCACTACAGTCAGCTTTTAATGTTTTTGTTTTTATTTAGAAATAAACTACGGTGAAAATGAACTCTCATCACAATTGTCGTTGAATTTGTCTGTAAGGGACGTGGTGGAAAACGAAGGAAGGTTGGTTTATTTTTGTTATTAACCTCATTATTTTTGTATGTGAATAGTGAGTATAAAGAAAAATCACTGTAGGAAACACAGAGATTCTTGTAAAGACGAGGAAGCCTCTGGCTTAATGTTGATGCTTTGGATAAACAGCTCATAGAGTAATTAAGCTTAAAAACATAGCAGAGGTACCGTAAGGGATAATGAACCATTTTCAACTGATAGGACCTGTGTTTTACCTCAATAACAACAATTATGATCTTCAGGATTGAGTTATTTTTTTCTAGGACAGGCATAACTAGTGTTCTGATTGAGCTTATAATAAACATAATCATTTCATGTTATCGAAAACTTCTGCTTTTGCCCAATCGTATGATGAAGCTAATTTGGGCCTAAAAATAGAATAAACTAATTTTAATGGTCCCGCGTTAAACAATGGTTCGGTTAGGTTAGATCGGTATAAACTTGTATATTAATGGTGCTCTTGTAATGATAAAAATATCAAGAAAACACTAATTGTTTGTGTTAGTCAAGGAATCCTCATTACGCATGCTTACCTCATTTTGAGAAAGCTTCCATATCACTAGTGATTTGATCAGTTCATTTGTAATATTTTTAATGAGTACAATTGAAGCTATTCGATTGCTTCATCCACAGAAAGCCTAAAATATCTTAAATTTATGAGAAGTAAAACTGGATTCAATGTAGCTTTTAGTAATTACGATGTTCACGCAAGATCATCGTGAATAAGTTACATTAAAGCATTTTGATCTACATAATCAATAGGACTCGCTTCAAGCGGCTCATTATCATTTCTGAAATTCAAAAATAACTCGTAACTCGTCAATTACCTCACTTTAACTCAATTAGGTAAACATGCTGAGTGCTGAGAATATTTGGCAACTGACACCATTCAATGCGATTCGAACAGAAATATTTTTCTTATGTTTTTTTTTTCCTTAGGAATTATTTTCTTTTTCTTATGTTTGTCAGAACACTTTATTTTAATTGTGTCTCAATCGTTATTTGTCTTGGTCGTTAAGTGAGATGTTTTCCCTGAGGCATTGCGTTTTTTTTCCTCTAATTCAGCTTTTGCAGCATTTCAGCACTCGTTTTTTCTCACACATCCACGACATTGTTTTACTATTTTGAGTTCATAGATAGAAAAATGTTTAATTCCTCTTTCGAAGCCTTAAATTTTTTCTTTTTTGATACTTAATCAATAATTAGCTTTTATACGTAATTGACTTTGGCATATAAGATGCAAATCACTTATGAGTGCTTTTTCGTAAGCTTTTCATAGCATATTCACCTCATAAATTGAGTTATAAAACGCTAGCTATATCTTCGGTGAGAAATAAAATGAATAGCTTCCAATTGCTCTCCTTCAGTGACACATTCTCCTCAATTTTAGGGTCATAATAGTTCCAAGAACATCCGAAAAATTCTTTGTCTTCAAATCACACTACTTTTATCGGAAGCATTAGTATACGCTCCTCTTATTGAAAAATATTGGTTCCTCGGCTTCTGACCTCAATAGAACTCCTAACGCGCGTCATTGTAAATATCTATGTTGAATCACAGTATTATCTGTTTTACTAGAAAAAAAAAGCATCGGAATCACACAGCTTCATGAGAAACTATTAATCTTCTTCTAATAATTGATACTAGTTTGAATATTCATATGCACTTTACCTCATCACAGACGTCTTCAGATAAGAGCAGGGTCACGATCTGAACTCACGTAGTTCTTAATTTGTCCCTTCGATTCTTTACATATGCAAATTATTCAATGCATGCATTGATATCAATGCATAGCTTTATTCAGAAGAGCAAACGCATTTTTCTTTCTTTTGTGATCTCATCATAATGGCCACTCATGCTGTGAATGCTTTGTTAAGAGTTAAGCAAAATTTGATGCCTCACGAATTTCTCCAAAAAAAAAACTGCGAAAAAAATTCTACCTCATAATTTTCTTCCCTGAATCCAAGACTACTTGGAATTGTTAACTAGTGAAATTTATGGGAATGTATTAGGCTTCATGTATTTGCACTCTTTGAGGAGCAGCTTTATAATGATGTAAATTTGATTCCATACGATGAAATGAGTATACGTACGTACTATACTACTATACGTCCATACGTACTTTAGATTATGTGAGGGTTCTAACTCAACATTGACACTGATGTTAATATGTTCGTTCGTTAAGGAATCCGGTAAAAGCTTGCTTAAAAACCGTCGTTCTGTACAGTTTTCAGTAATCTTGCTAAACTTGTTATTCCGATAAATCATCCTCGATCCTATAATGACGTCAATTTCTTGAGGTCATTCCTGAGCCCTTGTCTAAGGCATATCTAGTAACGTTATCAATGATTGATCGTAATGATTGTGATCAATTGCTGCATTGATTATTGTTGTTAGGCGAAATCCGACGCTACCTCAACTGAGATTTCCATTCCTTCTACAACTCGTTGAATTAGCATCAACAAAATCGAAAATATACAATAGTCAATAATAGTTTCATAGTAGTTGATGCGAGTCATGGTGGAATTCATGTATTAACTCATCACCTGCATGATCATCAAGCTAATTATGCAGTACATAGACAAGAATCCATCAGTACTAGCAGTACAAAGCTTCAAACATGTTCCCGTTGTTGTACGTCAGAGATTTTAACTACGATCCGCTCTGTTCTGCTTTTGAATGAACAAATATTTTAATAATCTTAAGAGGTAGAGAACATTCCCTACATGTCACTCATGGAGCCAATTTTCTTTTTCAGTTAAAATTTTATTATTTACATAAAACGATTAAAGAAATCATGGTATACACAATCAAATGACGCTTAAATTTAAGCTCTGGCACCACTTCATCAACTGCTCAAACTGAACTTTCACTCGTAAACATTGACGAGGAACTTGTCACTTATCTATCAAAACTCAACGACGATCAAGAGATTAGTGAAGAGGTGAGTACAACAGTGAGGTTCTATGTAGAACAACAATTAACCTTGCATATTTCGTACGATAAATAATTGTTGTTTCTCCTCAAAACGGTTGCATACAAATGTTTTGATGACTTGAGGTGTCTAAATTGTATCCTCTTGAAGGTTTCACGAGGAACGAACCGTAAAAAACAAGGAAAACTTCTATTCTTACGGTTTTTTTCTAAGAAACTTTAATTTTTACATTTATAAAAATGTGATGGATATCCCCTTAAGGAAATAATGTAATCAGATACGTTCGGTGTTGAACCGATAAGTACTTTCTGGATTTTTAAATCAATATATAAGCTTTGAGGGCTAAAATTCCACTCAGGAATTATCAAACATAACAGGAAAAAATTACCAAGCGAATTAGAATAAGGAGAGTTTTTTTTCTGTTCAATTTGAATTGAATTGATGAAAGTAATATGTTGCCTCATTTTCTACTCGCATCTAATTAACTGATGCTTGGAATACGTCCGTCTCGAATCTCATCACATGTAGATACTCAAAAACGAAAACTTTAAAATACCTCAAGTTTCAGTGAGGATCGAAAAAAAAAGACGGAGGAATATTTTCGTCACAAGGATGTAAGCTCATTATGAGTCTATTCATGTGGTTAGCACTGAATTGAGACAAACAATGATTACATTTATCGCATTTCTTTAATAATGTTTCGCTTTGGAAGAAGAAAAAAACATTCATATTACTGACTTTTTTTCTAGAAAATACCAAGGGTTTTCCTCATTTTTGAGTAAAATTTTCTCCTCCTTCTTTCCATCATACCTCAACATTGAATCAAAACGCTACAATACATTCACTACACCGAGTCCGCTTCATCAATTCAAGGAATGCAAAATTTTTTCCTTCTTTCTATTAGTTTTTTCTTCCCACATTTTTATCAATCGCGTTTGTGAAGAAAAGAATAATGTTGATCACTATGAGGTGATAAACAACTAAATAAACAATGATTTACATAAATACATTTATTTGAGGTAAATTTATAGTTTTTTTTCTACAAAAAACAACACACAATTAATTTATGGCTCCAAATTTTTCAATTGATGTAAGCTAATGATGAGTTTTTTTTCGCATATTCTTAAACGAATTGCAACATGCTGATCATTTTGAGGTCATTTCGACCTCATAAATCTTAATAAAAATCAATCTCGTTCAAAATTTATAATTGTTTCTTGTTAAACCGAATAAAGTGAACGAAAATCGCATTAATTTTTCAAAAAGATACTTCAACATAAAAAGTTTTTATACGCATAGGTGCTTACAACGATGCTCATTATCTTCACATATTGTGCGAGTTCTGGATAGTTCCCTCTTAGCTTCATCCTCATGCAAATGTCGTGTACAAGATCATAGTCTACCTCACGCATTATGACATGGAGGAAATCCATTTCATCAGCATTAATTTGTTAAAATATGCTGACGCAGTTTTCTAAACTTGGCCATAAACGCTTTCTCCTATATCGAACGCGGTCATCCACTAGAACACCTGCATCCTCTTGAGTTCCATTTTCATAAGTCTTTTTTCTACGTCATCGTCTCATCTCATTATATCAGCAGGCAATCTTTAATTCGCTGTCGACGTGTATTCCTTCTGGATATTGCACCCGAGATATAATCCTTAAGGCTGCATTGAGGAAACCGGCTCGATCTTGTGCTTACCAACTATATTAGAGAGAACATCTTTTAAGCACCCTGTAGCTAGATCGCCTTGATGTATTCGAGTTATCAAGTCCCGTATTGTGATTGCGTAGCAAAAAGCTGGAAATAGGAGTACTCAGAAAGGTGAGCGCTCATTTTGTAGTCTGTTAAATGTCTAATAACTTCGAGAATTCAAATGGCAATAAGGAAGTCATTTAATTCTAATTTTTTTGAATACATTAATTTATCCCTCGTATCGTTTTCTATGTTTTCCCAAGATGGACGTATAATTTGCTTTCCTCAAATTGAGATCCATCAATCTTAATTCGGTTTCCTCGACACCCTCTTCTCTAGTTTGTTCGGTTCGTTCAACATCATCACCACTACTTCCGCTTTGAGGTAGTATCCTATGCAAAACGAAAGCTTAATAAAAACTCTCTATCAATACAGTTGATAATAGCACGTGCTTAGATGTATTTCCTCATGATAAGTTCTAACATCTTACTAAACTGATTCATCATTTTATTTATTCATCATTTTATGCATCACATTAATGAACAAAAATGGTGAGAGATTATCGAGCTTTAAACACAAATTGAGGTAAAGAGTGCACTTCATGAATAATGGTACTATACCTCGGAAATATGTCAGATAACGTTCATAGTTTCCTCAAATTTACTAGATCGCTGTGTTTCACTCTTCACAACCTCCAATAAATTCTTTTTTTTGATTGTAGAAAAAGCTGCACTTTTTGTCTGTTTCTTTTTTTATATTCAGCTTTCACATTTTAAATTTTCCTCATTCAGAGGACGATTGGAGTGAAAATGTGCGAAAATATAATTTTAATATGTATTATTTATAAGATTAACTTGTACTATGTACTTAGTTATAATAGTAATTCACAGAAATAAACATGATCAATTTTAACAAGTATGTTTGTTGTTAGTTTTGAAAAAATGAAAAAATACGTTTGATCTACTCAAAACCATCACTTGCTATTTGAGGCAAAAAAAAAGCTATATGCTTGTTATTTATCGCTGCCATGATTATGGCATTCATAAATAATTACAATGATTATATTTGACTCAAAATTCAGTTAAGTAAAGTAACTGTGGTGTTAGCAAACGCTAGTCACTAAGCTCACGAGACTAACAACATAGACCTCCTAGCAGACCTCCTTGATCGAACGTTTTCAAAATGATGACTCACAGTGGCTTCTGCGAAGACTAGCCTCCTAACTCAACAAACTGCAACACTAAGCTCTAGTGAACCTTGCAGATAGCTCAAATTTTTTTCTAGATAAGAAGTGAGAATGGCTAGCTAAGGATTAGCAAAAGCCGTTGCTTTAGCTCAATAGACTCCACCATAGACCTCATACGAAACACCTCACCGATAGATTTCAACCATTTTATTTTCAATATGGCTACATTTCCCATGTTTATCTTTTCGTCAGACTTTCCATTTAGTCGAACTCAGGTTGAATGAGGTTCATCATGAATTTTTTCACTAACAAAAGTTCTATTAATCTATTAAACATTTGCAGAACAATTTTTTTTCATATAATTTATTTCAACTATTATCAAAATAATAATGTAGTATAAAAATTTTATAACGTCTAATTAGATAAGGCAATAATTTAAATAGGAACAAAAACCATAAAAATTTTTGTTAAGGTATTTGGTAAGGTTCTATTCGTAATTTTCAGGTTACCGTAATCAACACAAAACTTGTTCCTCTTAAGCGAGTGATATAATTAGCGAGTGATAATAAACTCTCTATAGTGCTTCTTTGAGGTTCATCTTACCGTATCGATAATTTTTACAACTTCTCATTTTTATTGCTAGATTAATTATTTATTAAAAAATTGTTTTCAATTTATCAAAATGAAAACGTATTCAAATAAGAAAAGCTGTTGTTTTCTGAGAATTTCTCGTATCGAATCTACGGTGAGTTTAATAAGTTAAAATTTTAAATTGTTAATAAAAATTACTATTAAATGAGTTAGATGAAGAAAAAATGAGGTACGTCACTAGCTTAGTTGTTTATTTTCAAAAATATGATTAAAAATTGCAAATTTGTTACAAAATAAAACGTAAAACGAAAGAAAAAAATATTATAGAAAATATGTACTATTTTGTTATATAATTTGGTAATAAAATAATATTATAATGATATAATAATATAGAAAAACAAAGCAAAGTAATTTTATAATAGTTTATAAAATTTTGAATAAACAAAAACAAAATTGACAATAAACAACAAATAACAAAATAAAACAAACAGTAATGGAGAAGATAATTTTTTGCTTTCATAACGTATTATAAAAGTAAAATTTTTTATAAAATTAAAATATTTGATATTAATAATAGAAGATTAATTTACTAATTTTCTACAATTATCATTTCGTAAAATTATCTTATATTTCCTTTTTTCTTTTTCGTCAAATTGATTTTTTGGAGGTTGAGGAACGTCGTTGACCTCAACTTTATAGACGAGAAAAACGCCCGATGATCATTTTAATTACGAATGCTTGACGTATACGCTTTAAGCATGAAGCTTTATTATGTCGTCAATTTTATAGAGAAATCTTTTCCTCATTTTTTTTCTACTTCATCATAACTCAATCTCTTCTCGTAGTCTATTCTGAAGCGGTATAGATCGCTTTTCGTTTGAAAATCTAATTTTCGAACTCGCTAAAGAGTTCCCGACAATCTCATGTCGACATTTCGGCAACCTCTCTCACTCATTCACATCTAAGAAGATTTTTTTTTTCCTCATAACAAAAAAAAAAAGAAAAAAAAGGAGAAGAATAACGCCAACTCTTTTAACTTTACATTATCATTTTTCTCTTCAATCAATAATTATTAAAAATCGATATTGGAAATTATCGAGTTGTTTTTAATGTAATAATAATTTTTATTTACATTGTTTTTTTGTTTGTTGTTGTTGATTTTTTATTTGAAATCATTCGAATACATTTAATATCAGCTCTGTAATTTTTTAATGACATTTTTACCAATATTTTTGAAAATTTTTAATATATTTTCTATTGCACTAAATTTTATACCTCACTTTTCAAAGTGAATTTTTCTCATTAAATTAATTACCTCGATAAATTTAAATACTATAAATTTAGTTCATATAGCATGAATTGCTTGTGACTACTTTAAAAATAAGAGCATAAATTTTTCAAGTGCTTCGATTTAAGCTGAAGCAGAAAAAAATAGTTTTGATCTAGAGAAAAATTTGAGGAAAATTGCCTAAGGAAACATGTGGTTTCTTGAAGAAGAATAGATATTATGTAAAAGTTTAATTGAAAAGCAATTTAATGATGGTCCATCTGATGAATCCGAGAATCTATCAACTCCGATTGAAAACTTTTCTTGAGGTAGAAAAACGTTGGAGGGAAATTGTTTAGAGGAAAAAGTGGATTTTCCGAGAATATTTGGTATTACGTTAATAGGTTGATTAAATTGGTTGATTCATGGAAATTTTTTACGGTTCTTCTCTGAGTTCAAATGTTTATCAACGACGATCTGAGGATATATTACGATTTGATCTACATCATGTTCATCAAAAGCTCCTGGCACAGCTTTTGCAGCTAATTTCATTTAGATATTTCATTTCATTCTTAACATATTTCTAATTCGTTCATAATAGTTGATTTTTTTCTATCCTCTGCGTTTACATGAAACATCATATATGACTAGGTAATTAAGAGTTTTATTTATAAAAATTATACCTCAATCAATAATAGCCCTCACGTTTAGAAAATTATTCAGCTATTTTTTAATGCCAAGTAGTTTTTTTTTTTCGTATATGTTAAAGAGTATTTTGTTTACTGTTCAATAATATTTGCGATGGTGCACATTAGATAAGCTAGTTCGATCCATCTTGCCTAAGGCGAATAAACTTTTAATCCGTCTGAAGAAATAGAAAAGAGGATGAAGTGAATCGATTACAGACCTATGTAGGATAAGAGAAAACACCTACAACACAATAGTTGTTCAATGAAAGTTACAGTAAATCCATTTATAGATCCCTCACTGACTCCTAGTGAAGTCAAATGATTACAGTACTTCGTAGAGGAACTGAGTGACTAAGTTTCATCCTCATCATATACGTTAATACTAATTTTTCCTTACTAGCAACAATAGCGAATGCATTTTTTTTTCCGAAATCGGCTTTTGAACGACACAAATGAAAAAATCACTAGCAATAATGAGTACCACTACGATAATTGACTCCATGAAACTCTTCAACCTACTGTTTTCTATCGATTTGATTTCCATTGATTTTTTACCTCAATGCCTGACGACTTTAAGAAAAATCGATCAGATCGAAAACCTTTTGTCCAACAAAGACTGAGGATCATATTACAGGAATTGAGGTCAATATTATTACTTACTTAGTATTCACTTCATCGCAATGAGATTGTAATGAAACAACGGATATCCTCATATCTGTTTGATATGTGTAGGAAAATACGAATACCTCAGAACTCATAATAAGTATAATAAGTTTTACGAGTTTATCACCTTATCAGAAATGATCTCTGCAGGAGGATTTTGTTCCTCTCCCAGCTTTATACTGGTTATTTCCTCAGTTAATTATTAATTTTTCTATAATAAACAATTCAATCAAGGACATTTGAATAGAGTTGATCCTTAGCTGTATGGAATTATGAAATCAATTAATTTTTAATAAACAAGTCAATTACATGATATACGTTTAAGAATTTTTTCTTCTGAAATTTTCAGGTAGAGTGAGTTCTGTTCTACCTCTTCACATGTAAACAATTCCTCTTCAGCTTCATCTATTTCAAAGCATTTGCAATTAATTAATTTTGTCGAGTAAAGGAATAGTTGTAGTCGCATTATGAATGATGAATGGTTAACGATTTTGAAAAGCACAAAATTTGAATCCAATAGAACAATTTTTACCTCATTGTTTATTTGTTTTCTTCTATCACATGCAAATCACGTATGATTAAAATTATAAGTAAATTGAGTTATCCAAAATTTTTTAAATATGATAATTCAGTAGTCGTTATAATATGTTTTTTTTCTTATTTATAGCATTAAAATAAAGAGAATATACGAAAGTAATAAGCTCACATCTATGAGGCATAAATATGAGGAAAATTTTTAAGACGACTGATAAGTTTTATTCCGATATTTTTTTTCTGGTTTGTTGTTTCAAAATATAATTTTCAATGTTTGAGATCCCCAACACTCCTTCGTCTTCTTCTACCTCATCTATACATTGATTTTTTGTTAATTATCGTTCAAATAATGAACGACAATCATATGAGTGAAGCGTTTTGGTGGAGGATGAAGAAGCATTCACGAATTATCCCGAAATATTCGTTACCAGTACGAAGTAGATCGAATGACGACACGTACAGTCATCATGTACCGCTAGAAGTGAGGAATACAAGAGGAACTTCTTAGAAAAATATTCGTAATCTTAAGAAGATTGTTGATTGAAAAACTGCTTTAAACTCAACCTCACACTCTAATGTGCAGAGGAAAAATAGAACATAACAATCAGTTCTTCGTCCTAGTAGCGCGAAAACATTGACACCTTAAGCTCAAAAGAAAATAAAATCACTTAATAAACAATCAAAGTGCAGCTAAAAAGTGTTGCGATAATGCTAACCCTCAGCTGTTCATTATTGGCACTCATTATGCTGGACAGAATTTTGCATACGGCTCTCTTCATTAATTAATTTATTATTTTATGGACACTCAAAAATAATCGATAAAAAATGATGTCCTCTAGATGCACTCCTGTCAAAGAAGTTGGTCTATTGAGGAAACATAAAAATTTGAGGGTTATGAAATATTTTCCAGAATTTTCTAGAACAACAAAACCATATTTCTTCTAAATCAATCATTCGTTCACTGAGGAAGAGAAAAAAACTAAATTGTTTTTGTATTCGTTCGAATGAGTCAAACTGTTTAATTTATGAAGGAAAGGATAAGGTAGAAACATTATTGACAATTGTCCTGTAAACTGAGAGGCAAAAAAATTTCTAAGCTTAAACAGGTTGTCAAGATCAAAATGAATTTGCTTCAGGGAATGAACTTCATCGCTAAGCACTTCTTCGAATATCAGTCATTCATCAACATGCCACATAAAGGTATTCAGCTTCATAAAACGGTGAGTGAACTGAGTTCAAACCCCTTGTAGAATTTATCTCTTCTCGATTTTAAATTATATTGTAGTATTTATCATCTTCCTTCTTATATAAGTTGGATTATAAAGTGATTTTCTATAATCCACTCACTATAATGAGTGAATACTCATTTGTCTTACCTCATAAAACGTTTTTGAGAACGCGTCAACGATATAAAAAGTTTGTATTGGAAGCAGATGCTTTTCTACACTGATTTTAATCCCTTACAATCGTGGATACACGAAAATCCTCTTCTTGTGAGGTATTTCGTAAAGAAGCTAATCACTAAGCAGCAATTTAGTCGCTTTCCTTTGAAGTATGGTAGTGACAACTCCTCATTATTCAAAAATCTAAAGACCAAAGTGCAATTTTTGCGAGGAGCACCATAAGAGCTGCTATCCCTCAAATATCATCTCGTTTAACATCGACACAAATGTTTAGTAAACTGAGGAAAATTCTTATGGCATTGAGTAGGTATAATAGCGAGTAGACAGATATTACGGCCAATATATCTGTATTTATTTATTCATTTAATAAAAAACGTACTGAATAAAAATTGAGGTGGTAGATTCTATAATTATCTAAATATAGTTACCTTCTGAAGCCGGTACTGATCCTTCCGTTGGATGGGCTCCGAAAAATATGAACGAGACTGGAAAGAATCAACCAGCTCCGTCGGCACGAGCGAGTAGAGTCCATCGGTAAGTATTCAAATGAATGTTTAAATCATAAACAATTCGATCGTGTAAGAAAACTTATCCTTCTTCTTTCCAGCTTCACCTTATCATCATTGTTGTCCTATCATTCAAGTTTTTCTCACTCGATTAATCAGTCATGAACTCAAATTATCGATTTTCAACTAGATCCTCCTAATACATTACTTATGTTTTGATCTATATCTGATGTGCATAAGAAGTTGGTCAAAAAGAAAACCTCATTATTTAGTGATCCACGTCCAAATGGTACAAAATACGGTCGGGCTGCTAAGCATGAGCATCGAGAATGGGGAGATCGACATGGAGGTAACATTTCTTTAAATATCACCAGATAACGTTTTTTTAATCGAGCCATTTTTTCCTCATACTTTTAAGCATATTCTTAAAATAATAAGGTGAATTCATATTGAAAAATCATTCATTATTTTGTGTTGCTTTCGTTTAGTACAGAATTTATGTTGTCATTTGAGTTCTCTTCTTTTTGTAGCAGTTATTGGAGGGACTTTGAGCTTTTATCGATTAAAACTTGCTTTGATTTGAGGGAAAGATAGCGAAATGACAAAAGGTGCGACTGTGATGTGCGTTTTCGGAATAGTGCCCATTGGATCAAAGCTTACATCCATCCGTAATCGGCAGATTGAGAACAGAAAAATCTGTTAGAGATAGCGTTCGGATGAATTAGAAACTCTGCTCGCCTCAAATGTTTACTCCTTTCAATCATCTCTACATTAAGTTGAAGACAGATGCGTGATTGCGTTGAACAAAAGTAGATCACCGCTAAAACTCATTTAGTCTTGGACAAAGAAGGAAAATAAAGTGATTTATTGAAATATTGATTAGTTTTCCACGAAATACTTTTAACCTGTGAAAGCAAATAAGTTAGCTCAATCATTTTGATCCAACGTGATGTTTGACAAGAACAAGCTGGGATATTATATTATTGATATCATCGATTAGTTATCACTTTTAATATGTCGCTTACAGAACTGAAAGAAGAAAAAGTTGCACCTCATAAGGACGCTTGGACGAAGTTCTTGTCAAATGAGGATCCAGGCCAACGCACCGTATTTGATTGTGATTTCGAAGATCGTGTGCTAGCGGTGATTATACCTTATTAATGATTTCTTACCTCCCATCAAATTGATAAAAGTAATACAATTGCTAGAAAAATAAGTACGTTCAAAAACCAAGAAAAAACTGCGGAGTATATGAGGTAATTTAAATTCACCAAGCCGTATTACTTAAAATAATGATGAGTCTATGACGATTATTCGAAATTCCTCAGCGTTTAGTGGAAATTAGGCAAATCACTTTACCGTAGTCAATTACCTCATACGGTATTATCCAAGTAACGTTGGAAAGTTAAAGCAACTGAAATTGGCTTTGAACAAATAATATAAAATATTACGCTCGCAAAAATGAGGATAATAAGAGAAGTCAATTTTTCGAGAATGACATCACCTAATGAGTATAAATTTGCAGGCATTTAACCTTCTTAAGATTTTTTGAAAGAATAAACGGTAAACTAACGATGCTTTGAGGTACCATAAAGCACAATAAGTTATTTTACATACCTCATTAATCACCTCAACAATCTATATTGATCCTCATAGAATTTAATCATGATGGGGTGTGTCACCTGGAAATCAAACAATGCGAAAAATTGAAGAATAAAGTGGCTTAGATATTCTGAAAAATGTAAATTCTATTTGATTTTTTAAGAAATGCAATTTTTTAGCGTTTACATTTCTTATTAGGTCTTCAGAAGCCTTTTTGTGTCAACAAAACCTCTTCGGTTATGATTCGTTTTTCTATTTACAGACTGAGGAAGAAACGTTATCTGAACGAATCTCTCGGATTAGCTCTGATGATTTGGACCTCCAGAGGGCATTCAAGACAAACAAAGTAAACAAAAATAGAAGTTCATCTTTATTTTCCTTTGAGCATAAATTTCTCTTAAATGTATGAACTATATGTCGTGCAAAAAGAAAAAGCAAACAACAACAGCAACAAACAAAGCTACCGTAATACATAGGTCAATTTAGAAGAAAACCTCCACTCAAACAGTCATAAATTACATTGAATTCGATTTTGAATCACTTTTGCTACCTAGGTAAGGCAAAATTGACTGTCATATTTTAAATGAGGAATGAGGGACATATTGCGAAATGTTTACAACTGTACGAAGAGGAATCTGATAACACTTTCTATCAAAATCAAAGTAAAAAATAACTCACTAAGCTTTGAGTAGTCAGAAATAAGTGCTTAACGAAAGTTGATAAACTGAAATTTTTCCTCAAGTTTTTTTTAGTGATTGATTATAGTTTTGTAATGTTAGGCGTGAGGCTAATGAGACTCATCAGCTTAAATCTAATCTTTTTCTCCTCTTTTTAAGCTTTTTATAAAATATTTATCGGTCACTCACTTTGATCAGTTACTATATTAATGAAACATTGTTAGTTTTTATTATATATTTATTTATTTTTCAGAGTTTTTCTAGTGGAAAATGTGAGCTTTTGACGATTTTAACGTATGCGCCATCTGTACAATTCATCACTGCCACAGTAAAACGAGCCAAATCGTTACCATTCAATAATTGTGAGTTATATAAGTTATTGATCAGTCAAAATTTTGAAAAATCTAAATTTCCTCCTATTTTTCAAATTACACAAACACTTTTTAAACGATGAACGGTGATCTGAAATTCTGACTCATCCTTGATCTCCATTTATGAAAATGCTTGAAGCACTAGTACTACTTGTTAACAAAAAAGCCCGCAGAAAAGCTAAACAAAATAAACTGAATGATGAGTAAATATTCATTGTGAATCTTAGCGTTTTCTTGAAATAAAATCATATAAAAGTTAAGTTATCATAAAAGAAGCATTGAATGAGGAAGCAAAACGTGAACCTCAATGGCACTCCAGATCGGACATCAAATGGATGTTCGATTCCAACCATAAGCTTCGAGTTCATGGTTAAGTCACTATCGTAGGAATATAATACATCAGTTTTGTAGACAATTATACCCTTATTTGAACATCTTTTTATTGAATTATGCATGTAAGATTATTCTATAGAAGAAACTGTACAACGTTTCTCTATTGATAAGGGAGAGTTCATATTTTTGATTTGAAATTGAGGTTTTTTTTCACTCACTCAATAATTTTTCAGCACCTTTCGCTCGTATTATGTTGTTTGATGGTCGACGACTGCTAGAACAGAAACAAACTACCGTCAATCCATCGGTTGCCTATAAATCCTCAATTGAGTGAGTTCCTCTATATACTCCTCTTTTACAATTGTACATTTTATGATACACATCCGATCCATATAATTTAATCAAAGCTTTTTAATTAAATCGCCTAAACTTTTTTTTTATTAAAATTCAGTCGCATGGTAAGCGCACGATAGCGTAATCGGTAGCTTTCATGTACGATAATTAGCTAAACGCTGGATAGAGTTCTGCTGAGAGCTTCTTGTTTTGTGACTTACTCAGACATGTGAGGTGATCAGTTTCAGCTCCATCGTGCACTAAAGTTTTGATCGATTATGCTCAAATACTAATAAAAATTCAGCTCCTCATTATTTACGTTCTCCTTCTGCTGAGCTACAGCTTCTACTCCACTCCAAAATACGATCAACCTATTTTTCAACAAGAAAAAAATCAACAATAATTAAAAATCAAACTAAATTAGAACTATCAACCTATTTGTCAACTAAATTCTTACTTTACCTATTTTTTATCAACTACACTAGAAAACAAATAAAAAACACTCATGAGAGATTACACCTCAAGTTACCTCGTAATTATCAGTCTAATTGAATGTAATCTATACCAATCTAAATTGGCTTACAAAATCGTAAAGTTATAGAACGAGTGTGAATAAGATATTCACTTAGAAATAATAGGTATAGCATAAAACAATCGTTCAACAAGTACCGTAATAGCGCAATTAGTAGTACAACAAGTCGTGCATCTGTAGATGCGATTTCAAATCCCGGTTGAGGTTCCGAGTCTTACGATTTAATCACCATCTTTTCATAATATGACTTCATTCATGAGAAGCATTGCTTACATTACTTCTTCGCATAGGCAGCAATTCATAAACATTTTTATAAAAAACTGTTTTGGTAAGGTTTCTTTATTGTGCTGACGTATTTTATTTTTAGCACTTCTTCAAAGCTGTCTTCCTCCTCAGGATCATCATCTTTTGGCTCATCATCTAGTGATGCTACATTCTCTGAATCATTTCTTTTCCATGTTTCACCGTTGAGACTTTATCGATGTCACATCGTGATTGAGGTAATTTTTTCACAATACTCATTAATGTTTGATAAGATATAGACTACTAATAATACGTATAAATAGATTGAAAGGATAAAAATGAGCAGTGGTGTAATCTATACATGTTGAAAATGCGTCACGACCTCGATTTCCTTATGATTTCGTGGAGGTGTATGAGTTCAAGTAGTCTATTGATCAACTTGTGATAAAACGCTTTATGTTACTGACGTTTTTCGTTGTATTTTTTCGTTACCGATCCAATAAAACCTGGGAAATGGTAAGGCTTGGTTTGGACAGGGTTTGATTTTGAACCTATGCGTCCTCACTCATTCAAGTCTACGTATCGCTGCAGCTTCTACTACCACTGCGCTACGAATCTTTGTAAATATGCTAGAATCCAATGATTCTAAACCTTTATAACTCACTCAGTCCTAATATGACTAGTTATAGATGTTCGATCATAACTCGGCTGGTGAAACTGTACCAGTTGGTCATTGTGTAATCGGTCGTATGGGCGACAGTACAGGTCATGCACATTGGATTCAAATGCTTAAAAAACACGGTCTACCAATTTGCATGTGGCATCGCCTCGCCGAAAATTGAATAATTTGTGCCAAGTGTAATATTTCAAAAAGGTTATTGTTATGTATATGTTTTTCCTCACCGTTAGCATCGTTATGTATATTGTTTCCCTCATCGTAGGTAGCATCGTCATGTATATTCGTTCCTCATCGTAGCATTATTACGTATATTCTTCTCTTACCGTACCATATATCCTTCATATATTAACCAATCATGAACATCACTTTACAATTTGTACACTTTCTATTAGTAATATAGTTTTTGTAATTATGTAAGTGATATTTTTTATCATATTAATCATCATAGGTGCTCTGAATACGGTAAATATTTGTAGAATAATAGGTTGTGCTTTAAAATACATAGTGATATGACTGTAGATGAACTTCTACATATAGAACTCGTCGGATGATCATCTACATTTTAGTCGCTCAACGCTATTGTTACTGTACAATAATTGTGTCTCATTGTGTTGTTTGTTAATAATTAATGCCTTTTAACAAATTGCAATAATAATTATTTTCTATTTTTGTAGTTAATTCTATTACTCATACTGTTGTTAATGTTTATAATATGAATGAAAATATAAATATTATTATATAATAACAAATATATTTATAATTGTATATGAGTAATGTAATTGGAATACACAATGATATGCTATGCCAATGCGGGATCAATACAAATCAATAAGTCATTAACAAGTGGCTATTGATCGTTCGTAAACAAATCAATGAAAGACAGAACCGGTTTTTAGTGGTGTACAAATCATAAGCATTAAGGAAGGAATTATTCTAATAAAGCAACGGTGAAGCTAGAAAAAATCCTCCAAGCCGATTTCCAATATGAACCTCATTGCACTCATCTTATATTGTTAATGTATAACTTGTCTTTCCAGGTAAACAATTCATTTTAAGTAAATCAAAGGCACGTTTAATAACTTACGATGAGAAAACTATGGACACACTGAACAAAATAGCTCCTATACGCAGTTGTAAGATACTCAGTTTTAGAAAACACCATTCAAGGTCATAATATCCTCAAGAGTACTACAACTAAAACTAGACTCAAAGGTATGATAACTGATAATGTTGAGGAAGAATTGCAGAAATCTCGATCACGACAGTAGCAGATCATACTTTCAATACCGAACACCACTTCAGTACGACAGTAATTCTTCAGCTTCATCTGCGGTTCATAATGACCTATAGCATATCTGAAATAGTCATAAATGAAAGCAATTAGAAGCGATTGCTATCAAAACGGAAACAGAACTCCTCGTATTGACCCTAACTCCTCTTATTAGTTTCTACACCAAATTTTCTATATTTTCTTTTTGTGCCAACGCGTTACAAGTGCAATATAAAGGAGGTATGGTACTCCTATGAGAGGTCGCTTTCAAATATTCTAGCTTCAGTAGGTTGAAATCATAAGAAGAAACTGCATCAAGTAAAGAAACTCTACAAAAGCCAATAGTTGAAAGAAAATTTAAGCTTAAGTAATAACAACGAAATTTACAGAATGGTTAATATGTGTTGTAAATAAGAAAAGATAAGCTTTGTCGTAGATAAAAGCTTGTGCGATAAGCCGACGCATTCGTGTTTAACGTTATGTCTTTGCTTAGAGATTTTTAACAAGATGTTTTTTCCTTCTTCTGTAACCGCTTTACCGACTTTCAAGAGGTGGAGGGGATTGGCTAAAAAGAGGCAGCAGCAAGCCTGAGTGCACTGATCCTCACCTGCTTATCATTATGGTACCCGAAAGACATTCCGTAATATATACTAGAAAGCTAACTAAATGTAGTGACCGCGCAGCACATTGGTAGGACTTGCACAGTGTGCTTGACTACGGTATTTGTTGGTGGCAATCGGGCCCTTTGCTAATTATGCCTTTCTTCCAGCAGTGGTGGGAAAGATTAGCACACCGTTAAATTGATACCAGAGAAATCTTGGTAAGGTTATCACCATGGGATTGATAAAGAATGCCAGATCCTAGTGATTTTAGAGGTAGAGAATGCTCGATTCTAGTTCTATTGTATCCAGTTAGGCTGACAATTAGGGGATGTCCTGATATTTGGATGTGATGGTCACAGAATGCTTCATTTTCTATCAATGATAACAACTCATAATGATATACATTTAGTGTTAATATGTTAATTAAGAAACCTTTCACTTATTTTTATTATCTCTCCCTTGGAGCATTCAATTCTTCGACCAACCTAACTCTTCTTTAAACAATCACACTAATCTTCATCCACAATCATACTCCTACCACACCTCATTCTTTTTTCACTTTTTCTTAGGGAAGTCCATACATACATACTCTCACAGCTTTTAGGTCTCTTAGACTATTTCCGTATCAATCCATCGGCCCCTAAAAAATGGAAGATTTGGTTATCCTGAGGCCGGATTCGAACCCGTGTATGTGTCATAAAGCCCTCAAGTCTCTGTGGGCCTCTTACTACTGCACAACACGACCACGCAGAGGATTCGCTGGCACGATATAACGTCGCTAGTATCTGCATTTTGAGTACTTGTATAATTAATCGTTGTTTGAATACTTACGTTAAATTTTCACATCCTTTACTCACGTAGGCGTTGTTGTGAGATACTGAAATTGAATGAAAGTACATTTATGAAATATAAAAATCATAGTAATAAAGTTTTTTAGTGTATTGATTGCTGGATTCAATTTGATCTCAATAATTTGGAAGCTGTGTTGTTGTAGTAGTAAACAATAACGAAGCATATTTGTTGCTAAACCAAACAACCAAAAGCCATTGCAAATTCTCAGAAATAGAAGAAGAAGAAGAAGAACAAGAAGAAGAAGAAAAAGTTAGCTCGAATCGAAACGACTTAAGATGATAAAGCTTCGCCCTACTTATTAAGTACAAAAATTGGTTCTATTCTTTGGCTTTATCATGAGAGCTTTTTCATAGATTTGTGCTATACGGTCAAATATCCAATCCGAAAAAAAGCTATAAAAGTAATTTTTTTGTAAAATTTCACTGTTCAAAGTCACATACTCGGCAAGTGATGTGAATTTTCATGTTAATGGCTCCTCTTAACTTAACCTCAAACTTAAAGATACAAGCATATTAACTCTTGACTCAGCATTCTAGAAATCCTTACTGGATTAAAACATTCGGGATTCTATCATTTGGAGCTCAATTTTCCATAAAAAGCAAAAAAAGGAACGCAGCTGCAGTGTTGAATAGTATCACCGCCGTTTTTTTAAAACTTGAGAGCACAAAAAAATGTACTTTTTACAATCTGTACGACGTCTTATCTTCATTATGCTAAAAGAAGACCACCAAAATGGGTGACGATTCGTGAGAGAGAAGCGAACTGATATTGTGGTGAGGTTCCGTCATACAGTACGAACGGTTAGCGAAAGAGAAATGAAGTGATATTATGATGAGGTTCAGTCAAGCAATGAGGAAAGCATATCAAAGTAGGCAGAAATCTTAGTAACAAAACCCACTTGAAGTTTTCACACACATATCTCCATAGCAGGATCCATAACCGCACTGATACGGCTGATTACATTGATAACATCGCAACTTTATCACTATAATATTCAGAAATATGCAAAAGATAGAGTGTTTTATTTCTAATAGCTTTGAAAGTTTCTAGAGTACTTTTCCTCGTATTCAAATTTTATGATTTACTATACAGTAATCCTATTCTAGCCAGGACACATAACACACGTAAGTTCAAAGAAAAATTTTTCATCCAGAATAATTCATCTATAATATGGCATTGTTAAAGCATTTCAAAAAATCTGCAACCATGTCACGATGCTACGACGACGTGCATAGAAAAACAAAGCAAAAAAATTGAGTTTTTGAGGAAAATTTGCATACAGCATCGATCAAAACATCCGTATTCTGTAGTTTACTGTTGGAGAAAATATATATTTCTCTTATAAATCAGTTGCGTAAAAAAATATTTGAAACTGACAGAAAAAAAAACAGATTAGCATTTTTTGATAAATATCCAATGAATAAATAACAAACAAAGCCAATAACAAAATAACTTGAGCTTCACATTATCTCTTCTACATTTATGAAGACGTATGTTTACCGCAAATTTTACTTAATAAATAAAAGAATAAGCTTTAGCGTTGGTAAATTACTGAGGGATGCGCCTCGCAAACGTGCGAGCTCAAACTGATGTCGTTGAGGTGAATAAATGAGGTCTTTGTTCGTTTAAGTGCCTACCCTCTCTACTACATTACTAAGTCACCGAGCCATGAGGAGTGTGAAGCTTAGTTTGCCTAGAAATGGATTCGATCTTGCATATATCTATGGCGCTGCTTCCTACTATCTTACAGATTTCCTTTTGACAAGGAATGACTTAATGAAAATTCGTAGGTCAATTGGAAAATTTTGAAATTCTAATCTTAAAATAAATTTTTTAATATCTAATTAAAAGAACACGATGCAATGAGGTTGAGCAAACTTACGAAAATATCATTTTAATAAGATAAGATAATTTTTGGCGTTGATCAATCCCTTGTGGTGGGATGCGCCCCCGCATTCATGTTCAACGTGATATCGTGGAGGTGGTTGAACGCGCGCCGGGGCTCGA
>KN716337.1:80158-92007 GCA_000816705.1 Dictyocaulus viviparus
TTCTCAGAGCCACCATGAGAAGCCCCCTGAGGTCACCTGCACAAGTCAAGTGTGTTGGATACGATTACGGTATTGAATGTAGAAGAATTTAATAAATAAACTTGTAAAAACAAAAAGCAAGCAGTTGGTGAAGAAAAAGAGGAACAGAACAATTTCTTAAGAAAATTTTTTTGTTTGGCCAACTATGGAGGTTGCAATGAGGAAGGTAACAAAAAGCAGAAACGAACGCATGCCTCTCAATTTTTGTCCTCAACATCACAACAAAGAGAAATGGAGGAACGAAAAAGCCTCAGTGATTCCATGCAAACAGAAAACCAAACTAAAAGTTATTCTGTTTTACATTCGTGTTTTTTTCCACTACCAATCGATAAAAACCACATCAAAACTAACGAGGAAATGTAATAAGCACGAAATGATTGGTTATCAAGAAGATGAACTTCATGAAAAATTGCTGAACCAGCATGTCGTTGAAGAACAGGAAAAGCCGACGTCGTTGTCGTTGCTGTTGACGAATTTCGGCCAAAATCGGCGAAAACAGACGCAATTAGAGTGCTGAGAGGAAAGATGAGAGCGTATACGTCCAAAAAATCCATAAATTAGTAAAACTTATGCTCTAACGAGCTGAAAAATGTTTTACCTCATTTTACTCAGATTACCTCATGTAGAAATTTCCTAGAATATGTTTCTATGTGAAATTGTAACTAAATTACTGCTAAATGTTTAGATTTCACATATAATAGAAATTTTACCGTAAAAATATCATTTTAAAAACAACCACATAATCAGAAAAAAACCTTAGATTTTTTTATTGAAGATAAAATAAAGTTTTATAAAGACGAGGACTAAAAATAAATATATTATAAAAATTTATTTAAATTTTAATTTATGCTTTATTAATATTTATCTTAATTAAGGTATTTTTGAGTTATAATAATAATGATGCTAATAATAATAAATAACATTATGTATTTCAAAAATAACGAAGTAATAACGATAAAAACATAAGCTTTGGAGTTGATCGATTTCTATGAAATGCATTACGGTAGGATGGGTAAGATGATTGAATGCGATGAACTGTGATGAAAAATCCTTTAATCAACTCAATACTCTCTATCTTACTGAATTTTTCTAATTCCAAGTTACCACAGCTAAGTGAGACGTCGGGCTAGAAAGACCTAGATGTTGAGGCGAACCAAAAGCCATTAATTCAAAACTGCTCTTCACAACGTCGCTCCTTACCACTTCACTATTCGCTTCAGCGATAAAATATGAAGATAAGCTTGGGAGCTGACCAAACCATGCGGCAGAGTGCATCTACGCATTCTTGTTCAAGATTGACATCGAGTCTGCTCTACGCAGCTACTTGATTTGTCCGCTTGCTAGTCATCTTACGCAAATTTCTATGATACCAATTTATCGGCCCCGAAGGGAGGTGAGCTTGATGAGCTTGAGGGACGACCGCGAACTGATTCGAGCCAGTATGTCACTTTGGCAGCTCCACCACTGTGTCACTGCGCTATCGCAATAAAGCTTACAAATAGAAAAAAAATACGTCAAAAAATTTTGCAAATCGACAAATACGGTCTACTCGGTTTCTCGGTTACTTGGATGGCCTGTCGTCACGCATAGTGCGGGCCTCAGCGAATCTCCACTCGTTTCGTTCTCTCACGATTGCCGTCCATGGTGGTGGTGTTCCGCCTACATGGCGACACTGGTGCGACCCATACCGTAATCCTCAAACACTTGTCAAAACCTCGATAAATACCATTTAATAATACCGGAAAAAAATCCTTATCATACTTAAAAAAGAGCTAACAGCCCGGAAGCAACGTGAAAAATATTTTTTATATTCCAGGCCGTTCTATTCCTCTACAAATAAAACAACACACCTCACTTTGAGCTTAGTCGTCATTTTATCTACACGAAGTAAAAACTCAGAGCGAATGAAGTAAAAAAAGAAATCATTTACTCTTTTCAACTACAAGAAATCAATTTTCAATTCGAATCGATTATCGATCGTTTTTTCTCATTATGAGAAAACAATATGTTCCATATTTTGTTCAGCACTTTATCAAATCATATAATGAATGGTAGAATGAAATTCATTCACAATGCAAAAAATCAATACGATCTTTCCTTTATTGATTGGTCAGCTTTGTTTTCTGTTTGTATGTTGTTTATTGGAATTGTTTACACGCATAATACAAAAAAAAACCTAAGTTTATAAGCGGTAAGCTTTTTAAAACTTTTAAAATATATAACGGTGTTTAATGTAAAAAAAAACATTCATTTTTTTAAAACTATGTTTTGTTGTGTTTTTATTTGTTTACAAATAGAACAATCGATGCCTCAATTCTCTATGACAGTCACCTGGCACGTGCTTAACTATCATTCGATCAATAATGATAATCAATCATTCAAACAAGGAAAAGCGCAAGAATTTTTCTTGTACGATAGTAAAAATAGAGGATCTATCGATTTGACAAATCACTGAACTCAATGATATGATTTTTAACCTCAATATTTGATTTTTCACCAAGATCTTTAGGGATCTCTGTAAGGATCTATTCCATCTTTGTAAGGCTTATGCCTTACCTATTAAACGATCAATATGAGGTCAGTATACCTGATGAAAATGATAAGATCTCCTCTAAGATTGAATTTGAAAAATTTCCTCCACGTTTATCAACAGTTTAATACTTTTTTTTATGCAATTTAATTAAAAATATTATTAAATCAAAATCAGAATATAAATAATCAATGGAAAAAGACTTGTAAATAAATTTACTTTGCAGAAGATTTGCTTAACGTGTCTGTTTTTTTTTCCTTTTGTACTTAAGCGATTTATTTCTGATTTGTTCCTCGAAAAAAAAATTTTCGAGTTATCAGTACTCTCATTTTCTCATTAAACTCCCTCATACCGTAAGACGCACGCTAATCTGCTTCTATGTTATTCCCTCGATAATAACAACTTTAAGAACAATCTTAATCTCTTTATAAAATCAAATTATTTAGAACATTAATCGATAAACATGAGGATGAGTTAAGTAGATGAGTGAATGAAAAGTAGAAAAGCTTTCAAAAACCTCGACTGTGAAGAAAATTCAGTAAGGAATTCTTAATTAATGACAACTCCAAACTCTTATTATTATTATTTATATCTATAGTTTGTTTATTTGTTTACGATTTTATTTTTACAGCATTTTATCGGATTACTGATGAGTTACCAATAAATATGTTAAGTCATTTATGTCACTGAATAGATTTGATGGATTAATAGGAAAAAAAGTTGGATTTGACCGATTACTATTAGAATTGATATAAATAAATACTCACATTCTGAGTTCATTATACTCATTCAGATGATGTACACTACCTCATTTTATGCAAATACAAAATACAAAATTAACCAGCTTATGTGAAATCGATTTTCGTAACAAATTTAAATGAAACGATAGAAAAAAATAAGAATAGATTCAATCCACATTTTGAAAAATTTCTATTAGACTCCGTCAGAATTCTTTCTAATGATCAATTTGAATAATTAATGAGGTGAGTGATAGAAATAAACAGTGAATAAATGATAAACTATCTTTGTTATAGAATTTTATTATATGCGATTTATTATTATTATTATTGAGAAGGTTGAGGTAGGAGGTTGTGTATTAAATAAACTTTACGTCTTGTTGATGTTGTTTATCTTCATGCATTGTAATGACTAATGACGTTCGTCGATCCGAAAGAAAATAACGTTTGTGTAAATCGACATCGTTTTTTTTTTTTTTTACCTCATTCCATCATTCCTCTTTTCATTACTGTAGGCGTTTTTTCATTCTGTCTAATTCATTATAAAAAGTACAAATGAATAATAAATGAAGTTTCTAAAAAGCTAATAAAATATTGTATGAAAAAAAAAGACGATTATGAAATTTTTACAGATTTTAATTGAGTTTTGAATTTTAAATAAAATAATGGAGGTGTTGTAGTCGAACAAAAAAAATATATGTGATACTCGTCATCGTTAATCGATAAGCTCGTTTTGTGAGGACAAAGAAGACACCTCATAGTTGTTGAAAAAATGAATATAATTTAAAATTTGTTTTGTGAGGAAAAAAAAAGAGTGGCAGAAAAATGAACCTGAACGGAAACAAAATCCATTAGAATGCTTCGAGAATTACAAATGAAAACTCAGCTGAGTAGATGTCTAGATGGTCTGCGAGTTGAGGAAAATTCTATTCTCTTCCTCTTAATTCTGGAGGTTCTCTCCTTTTTGAAATATTAGAGGTTCTCAATCTGTTCGTTCAATCAAGCGAGAAAAAACGCCCACCATATTCTTTTCAAGAGCCCGTTTGTTCTTAAATCTTTCCTCTCATCTTCGTACTCAGTTCATAAAAGCACTTATAATGTGAAATTACAGAAAAGTGGAAAAAGTTAGTATTTATCGATTAGCTGTGGGTCGAAGATCAAAACTCGTCATAGCTTTAATCAAACGGTAGAGTTATTTAGAAATCAACAAAAAGGTACAACATCCTCATTAAAATAATAATAGAAAAAAATCTATATAAAACGTGAGTAGAAAGAAATCTCGTATAAGAATTTCACATGAAAGCAGAGGAAATTTGTAGTCACATCAATAATTCTCCTCATTCATCAGATCTGTAACGACAATTTTTTCAAATAAAATTTGCATTTGAGTTGTTTTTTTATATTTATTATTGAGTATTTGCATATTTGTATGATAGGAAAAAACTTATGTGAGGTACAAAAAGTGATTAATGAGTGAAATGAGTGAGTGATTAAGCTACTGATAAAATGTGATAGTAGTTGCTATTTATGGAAGCAGGTGCATTAGTATATAGGTGCGTACCATTGGAGACCACTTCATAATTCATATAGTCGTCGTTTATTGACCAACATCAGCACTACGACCACCACGTCCAGTAGTAGTAGTTGGTAGACCTTGTTGAAGATGTTTAGAAATGATGAAGTAAACGTATAAGGTAATTCCTGAGGTACGACCTCTACTACAATACCTCTTTCATCGTTAGTATAACAGTAGTGACGTGACGATACTGTTAAAACTGTTTTGTTATTCCTAGACTATATCGCCGATTATGTTCCAGAGCTTACAATGGTGAAATTCAGCAGTACTAGTAGCTAGTAGTACAATAGAGCATTTTAGCAGTACTAGTAATCACATGCGTAACACGAATAGTATAAGTAAGTAATAGTTCTGGAATGAATGCTGATTTTTGGGCGGTTTTTCTGGATTTTTTAAGTGCTGTAATGAAAAGCTCAAGCAATTAAATTTTTAAAGCACAAGAAGAGGTTCGACTATCGCGACTTGTAGATGTTCTTTGAACGAACACAAAAAACCCGAAGAAAATATTTGTATTCGTAAACATTGAAAAGTGTTGCATTGATATCAATACAAGTAATTCGAGGGCTTGCTTCACTCAATTCTAATCACTCATTCTCACAGAAAAAGTTGAACGTGGAAAATTTTTTAGCACGAAATTTCGTTAAGAGTTCCAGTATAAATTTGCATATTTATTAAAATTTTCATCAATGAATCCAAAATCGGTTACATACGTTTTTCGCAGATTGTGAGTTATTATGAAAATGAGGTAAATTTGCCTGCTTGCCTTTCTGACGGTCCTTCATTTATAAATAACAATTTTTTGATTTAAATTATAACAAAAACTATCAGTAAAAATAAAAATTCTAATTGAAATTGAAATAAACGATAGTTTTAACTACGTATCGCTCTCTTCAACTCCGATAATTGAATGTTGGTGCGAATATATCTGCGGCTTACGTGGGATAGAAAGCATATATTACCGCAATCATTTTTGCACCAAGATTGTTGCTTAAGATCATTCTTGAACGTTCGATGAAAAGCTGTCTAGAAATTTTCAATGAAACTATTTTTAAACATATTATAGTTTGTTCAAACATACTTTGAAAGCTCTCTATTTTATGTACCGTATTGGCTTAAGAAACTGCTTACAATTCGGCCTAGTCAATTTTTATTCGAAACCTATTCTTTAGTAGAAAATCACAATATCCTTTTTCTTCTGTTTGAGACAAAGAAAACCCTCAAACCCTCAAAACCCTCAATAGTTTTCTAAACATAATTAGAAATAAACAAATTTGTTCTAACATCCTTAGTGATGTCGAGTTAATCGGGAAGCTTAAAAGCTTAGAGCGGTACCACATGAGGTTCCAAGTTTTGCGATTAACTCAGCATCATTAGAAATACAAGCAAAAGAAAAACCATTATAGCCTTTCGTAGTTAGTAGAGAATAAATAAAAACAGCAGAAAACAAACTTAATTTCTGAATTTAAAAATAGGTTCGGTAGGTCAGGCAAATGTTACATTATGATGGTGATCGAAATGCATTATATAATGAGGTAAATGCATATCCGGAGGTGCTAAGTGCATCTGTTTTAGCGGTTTCCGGACTTTCACTCTTATTTTCTCGATTCCAAGCTAACTAACCAATAGCCCTTTTCAGTGAAAAAAAAATTAATTGGAGGTTTTATAATTGCATAGCACTCAGTCTACTTGAAGCTGTTCTATTCTTTCTAGTTTTCATTCCCATCAATTTTGATTTAACTCAAAAAAGAGTAATCATTATTCTTTGCAACAGTGCAGGAGGGTTTATGATACACAATTGTAATTAGAGCGATTTAGTTAAGCAGAATATATGAAACGTTAAGCAATAAAATCACCCGGAGCGATAATGAGCGTTATCTTGACAGAAGTTGATGACCTCAATGAACTCAAGTGAGTACACGTACATTTAATCACATCGATTATTTCTATGTTGAGTGACTAATACGATTTCTTTTGCACTTCAAAAAACTAATACACCTATAGATTATTGTAATAGAATTGTGTGATTATACTTTGACATGCAATATTAAGCTAAATGCGACATTTCTTAGTCGCTTGTTAGTTTTATTCAACAAAAGGATACATTGGCTATAGCCTTAGGGAATGCAAGACCACCCAAATGCTTGAGTTTTTTAGATAACTCAGCGGAAAATATCGGAAAATATAATATCTTTCTGATATCGGAACTCTGAGGAAAACATTTCAGTTGTAATTTGAGTAAAGTAGATGAAGTTCATAGAGAGAATGATGTAGAGCTTTAAAGAGAAAGTCATTTATGTGATTAATTTAGAATATTGTAATTTGGCTTGTCGTTGCTTAGCAAAGCTCTTAGCCTACGAATTTATTTCATAGATTTACTAGTTCGATGATTCTCTACTACTTACAGTACCCTGAATTTCCCGCATAATCAAAATTTTCACAATATTGTTTAACAGTAACACAAATAGCATTTAATTTTGTAATTCTTCCTCACTTGCTCCTCAAATTGAGTTAAAAAATTGAACGAAATAACGATAAAACAAATTCATACCTCACCCATAAAGAGTGACAGCGTCAAAAGTCCTCAAGAGGTTACTTTAAAATGAACGGTCATATGATTTAGTTATACATTAATGGCTTAATGACCCTAGAAATTCACGTTGATGTCGAGTTATTGCTCGATTAAGAAATAGGTGAGTTTTATTCCAGTAACTTTTTTCAAGTTATCGATTAACAAAATATATAACAATAGAAAAGAAAAATAGCTTTTTGAACTTTGTATCTTAAGAAAACATCACAATGTTTGTTTTCGCTGCACAAGCGCTTCGCATTATCGTAGGAGGAGCCGTAGAAGAGGCGAATTGCAGAGATGAGTTCTAAGCCGCACCAAAATAAACCAAACTTATAACATTTCTAATGGTTACGAGTCGGTACCAGGGTCATTTGCAAGGTTGTAGCGTTAGTTTTATATAGATTGGTCACCTCACGTCGTAATATAAACCAGACCGACATTTTCAATCAGCACGACATGAGGAAAATGAGTGCGTGCCGCATCTGTAGAGCGAAAGAAATCGCGTCAAAGCTGATGTTTTTCATTTAACCATTCAATTGTTCTTTCGTTGATTGAGTAAAAAATAAGTGGTTATTAGGCAAAGAATTTTTCAGCTTATTTATGCACGTTATATTTTACTTGCATTCATTCTTTATAGATAAGAAATTTCTACATTTTACATTAATTGCTTTACATAGAAGGGTGCGTTGCGCAGTGATGGAAGTGCCACAATGATACTCAAGCACGAATCAGTAACCTAAGGTTCGCATCCATATCCAAGCCTAGCATGTTCACAATGCCTCTGAAATAGACGAGTTGGTGCCGCAGGAATCTGAAGAATCTGCAAAGATAAGCAGCACGGTGAAATGATGAAAAGCGACCAACGGATCATCGTTGTACAGACGAGTCTCACATTCAACCACCTCCACGATATCAGACTGATGACGAATGCGTGGGCGCATCTTCCGACATGGAATGATTAAAGCTGAGATTTATTTGGCTTATATATATGTTATTATATATATATATATGTTTGTTATTTTAAAAGATAAACAAAGCTAATAAAATGAAGTGTGGAAAAATTTCCAGCGGTGTACAAGCATGGTAATAATTCAATAAATTAGGGTTGTCCTCATAAATGATAACTCGATGAAAAAAAGTAGCGTGATATAATAGAGAAATTCCACAGTCAATAAGTTAAGCAATATATCCTCAAAAGTATATTTGAAAAATGTTTAAATAGATAAGAGTTGCACAGAAATATGGTGAAAAATTGTAGACGTACAAACTCTTGAGCTTGATTTGTCCCTCTCCACCTCAGTGAGTTTTCAACTTTTCCTAGGTCAACTATTTCCTATGAAAATTTTCAAGAAAAATAAGATAGTATTGCTTGCGAAAATGAAGAAACACCAAGTTCGTATTCAACTTGATAACCGCGGTAATTAAAGGTGTTATGATGAGGGTGCGAGCTTTGCCCATACAGTGAGGTAAATTGTTCACTCCTTACCATTTCAGTGCTGCCTATCTTGCCCAAATTTCTCTCATACCGAATTGCCGATCCCATAATTATTTCAGACTCGGCACACTTGAGGGTAGCGGCGAACCTGATTCAGACATGCCGCCACTGTGAACCGTTACCAATCCGTTTCACAATCTGATTTACTAGTAGATTCTAAAGAAAAGAAAAGAAAAGAGCCTTTCTTACTTGGAGTGCTATTTTCTACTTGAGTTCCATGCAATCCTTTGTGCTGAAGTTTACCATTAGCTTAATTATTTTAACAACATGGCTATGATCATAACACTGACTTAATAGATAAAGAAGAAGCTTGGCCAGGTTAAAGCTCAAGGTTTATGCATACGGCATTTGAAAGCTTCATTATGCAGTAACTTTGTCATAAATTGCAAACTCATCATTTAGAATCGTTCGATCTCTTCAATGACTTGTACAGAACGACATTTGCCTAGACGGAGTTGTTCATCTCCTAGGTGATTCTGGTGCCAACATATCGGTTATGACAAAATGCTTGGCGCTTGTTAAGGGCACAATTGGCCGCGAAAGGATATTGAACAACAGTAAAACACGGTAGAAAAGATACTTCAGTACTTTTCTAATATTGTCTTCTAAGTGACGTCATAATTTCAGGGATTAAATACGAGGTAGAGAAAAAATTTCACCGGCAACTTTGTAGTGCGTCCAATTCGTCGAAATTCCAGCTTTTCGTTAGATAAGCATCTATGAATATGATAAATATTGTATAATAATCTTAAATAAATTAGATGAAAGCAAAAATGCTCCAGTCATTCAATCACTTTTTCTATTTAGTTGTAACAAAAATCAATAAATCAATAACTTACAGGCGGAACATTGATTGATGTATTGGGAAATTGACACGATAGAAAAAGACAATTAGAAATATCAATTTTCTATATGCGTTTAAAACCAGAACTCATTTTATGAGGGAAAAAAAATTAGAGAAAACATGTAAAATCGTTAATGATGGAGCTTCGAAGTCCGAAAGACATTGCATATTTTGATTGCTAATTAGCTTCGTTAGGGCTTCACTGTGGCGATTTATCGCAAATGAATGTATTTATTTTAACAATTAGTTTTATTAAATATATATATATATATAAAAGTTTATTTAAACTTTTAAAAAATAACAGCTACTTAATTTTAAAAGTGCTATGAATATTTTCATTTGATATTTGTTTATTTATTTTTTCTCTTACTACTGAAAAAAAAACTCCATTCATAAATTTAGAGATTTAAAAATAGTTGTTTTTTGTTTTTTTTAATAATTAAACTAATAAAAACAGTTGACTATAAACGGTTAGAGTGATTTAGGCTATTTGTGGAGATTTAAGCATTTTGAAAAAAATTAAGAACTCAGCGTAGTGGTGTGGAGTGACGCTGTGATATAGAAGCCTTTGATCAAAACTATGTTTTCTAAACCTCAGAGGTAGACAAATCTCTACCAGAATTAACTTAAAGGATAAGCAGCCCTAAATTGATAAAGACTGTTTATCACAATCTACAGATCACTCAAACTCAAATACCTCCACGATATCACTTTGAGGATGAATACATGATGTAGTTCTTATAAGGATAAATAACCTCAGTGTCCATCCTTTATCCTTGATAGGATTACAGAAAAATATTAACAAAAATAATTATTTATGCAGCTATGAAGAAAACTAATAATGAAATGATACTTTGCAGTTTTGAAATTCCTCAAAAATACAAATTTAAAAATATGAAATTCGTCTTCAAGAAGCATTCGGGGTAAGAAAATTTCGAGGAAAAAACAATTGTGAGGGAAAACTGAGGAAAAAAGAAAACTTTCACTTACAATAGTTGCTGAATGGTAGGCTTGTTTGCATACGAAGAATAAATAATGAAGTATTTAAGATAAAATCACTAAACAGAAATCAGGCTAAGCTTAAATCAATAAAACTTTTCTGCTTTTACTCATATTATTCGTATGAATAAACTCTGACTCCATAGGCTAATTCATATTTAATAAACTTAACAAATAAAAGTACTAAAACACTGTCTGGGTTGAAGTTACAGCTTATAACTCAGTTTATGCAAATTGAGCTCTTCATCTAACAGCAAGGCTATTCATATTACATCTCAAAATATATCAATTAATGGTGATCAAAGCATTTTATTTATCTGAATATTATCATAATTAAAAGAGGTTACTGTAAATTTTTGTCACATAGAAAACAAAAAGCAAAAACGAGGGAACTGGCTTATCCATGTTATCATTGAGGACCAAACCAAACTATTTATTGAAATTTAACTCACATTATTGAATATTTCCTCAATTTATGCATAGAAATTTATTAGCATAGTTTTTTTTTAACAAAATATAAACACTCTAAAAATTATTTAGAAACACAGACGATATCATCATATGTATTTATTTTGTATTAGCATATAAATTGTAAATATAAACTAATTAAAAAAATCAATATATTGAGTGGAATTTTCGACTAAAAATAACCGTAGTTCAATTTTAAAAAAAAACCTAGCCTCATTTTTACTGATTCCATTTTTACTTTTATTATAAATATTTTTCTAAAATAGATACAATAAATAAAAACTAAAGGAAAAAAAATAACAACAAATACAATATGTAAATCAAACGCTTTACTTAACGTCTTGACTTAGTCGAATTAAAGCTTCCTCCCTCATTCGATCAATATGCAAAATTTTTTTGAAAACACAAATAAAAAACACTAAAATATGTCGTCATTGTTAATCTGCTATTTGAAGAAATTCAAAAAAAAAATCAAAATCAAAAAAAATCATCAAAAATCAAAAAATCAAGATCAATTTTCTAAATGAAAATTAAGATAGTTAATGGTTGAAATAAGTAATATGATATAAGATAAATAAAGAATAAACAAAAC
>KN716337.1:92152-106441 GCA_000816705.1 Dictyocaulus viviparus
CAATATGTAAATCAAACGCTTTACTTTAACGTACGTTGACTTAGTCGAATTAAAGCTTCCTCCCTCATTCGATCAATATGCAAAATTTTTTGTAAAACACAAATAAAAAAGACATTAAAATATGTCGTCATTGTTAATCTGCTATGTAGAAGAATTTAAAAAAAACCATAGATCAATTTTCTAAATAAAAATTAAGATAATTAATGGTTGAAATAAATAATTTGAAATAAGATAAATAAAGAATAAACAAAACCTATAAAAATATACAAATTAAAATCAATAATGAATAGAAACGAAAAGTCTAAAATAAAAACTAAAGGTCAGTAAAACGAGAAAAACAACGAAATTAAAATCAAAATCAGTAATATGTAAAATTGGGCGGAGTTGCGTAATGGTAGGAGGGACCATAATAAAAAATAATAATGTATAACTGGGTTCGTGTCCACTCTAAGGCGAATCAAGCTTTCCATTTAACTCGATTCGGTGAATTAGTACCAGCGTAACTTGGTAGGACAAGTAGCATTGACTTCGTGAAGAATAACGAACTCAATTAACAACTAAAGATAGACTAGCCCTCAATCACCTCAAGCAATCATCTTTATCACAAAGGCTGATTCCTACACAGAGGTTGAACAGCACCAAAGCTGACGGCTTCTCACCAAGGATGGTCCTAAAAAGAACCTCCACCTCGTTGAGACATAAAACTCGGTGATCACCTTTGATGCAAAAGAGGATATAATATTTTGTCGTGAGGGTGTTATTGTTTACTATTTATGAAAAATTGAAACACAAATTTCTTCGCTAACTACTAATTTTTATTAGCTCATAACGGTCATTTTTTAAAATTCAAGAAAAATAAAAAAACGTCTTAGACAGTTTTTCATAGAACAAAAATAACTCCTATTTTTCCTATTTTGAGATTTTATAGCTTTTTTCATATGCCTGAATAGAAACGAATCATTACAAATGAATGAATTTTAGAATGTCACTCGGTGAGGAGAAATATTTTAAATTTGATTTGGTCTGCATAAATAATTGACTTGGCAACCCTCGAACGTCAACTAGAAATAGATGAGTCTCGTTGTTGATCAATCAATATGGGTCAATCAGCCATGCGCACTCGTCCTCAACAATGTGGTGTCGTAGAGGTGGTTATCAAATACGTTACCTCAATTTTATGAGGTTCATTAATTCATTGATGAGTATACGAGTCATATGAATTCTGTTTTAATTTATTCGAAATTTGATTTAAGTTAAAAATAGAATTATCCTCAAAAAACAATAAATCGATATTTGTGTCTATTCAATCGTATTTAAATTATTTTTCAACCGATTTTTCTGCGTTTTTAGGATTATTTCGAATTTTCAAAACTCGATTCTTAACTTTTCCTAGAGCATAAATTACTCGTATTTATTTATTATTTTCCGGATTCATTCAAGAATTTTCTTTCAATGTTTTTTAGAAACATTCTTAAAAGTTTTCAGTGATGAAAACTTCCAAAAATTAATTTTCCTCACTAGTTAATTTGACTCGGATTCTTTGATTCTGTTGAAAAGTCGCAGAGGAATAATTTTTTTCTTGTGCTAAGAGTGAGAGCAAGAGGGAAGAACAGGCGAGAAGCAAAACATGTTAAGTGATAAGATTTAAAAAATGGATTTCATCTTACTACAGTTTCGTTACCTCGTTTTACCTCAAATAATTGTCACTCTGAAATGTTTCATGATGTGTTATCACTTGAATACAAGCCATATTTGAGTCGATTTCGTATTGAGTTCGATATCGTTTTTCCTCTTTTGAGTTTACATAAAGGAATTTTTTTTCTTATATGTCTATCACAATATATGAAAAAATGATTTAAATTTGGAGACATCACATTTTTTTAAAATTAGATTACTTCGAATCGATAAAGCGATATAATCATTTCGTTGCTATTGGCAAATTTTCAGCTTTATCTACCTGAAAAAAAAAGAAATAATTCGATGACGTAAACTGAAAATGACGTCACGAAAAACGTGCTGAATTTTGAAAACGTGAAGCACAAAAAAACATAAGAATTCTTTGATTTTGAAAATCCTCTGCCTCTTATGCCTCAATAACGAGTTAAATTTTCCAATTCTTATTCATCTAAAGGATTTCTATAGCTTTAAAAAAAAACGTTTATGTATTCAAAAATTCAATTTAATGAAATTCATTTCATTTGATTTAGCCGAATACCTATTATTTTAATAAATAATAGATTGTTAATTCAAACGTTCTAAGAATTAATACACATTCATAATTTAATATTGATTAATTTTCAAATATTTAATATTTGAGGAATAAGTAAGCTTATACTAAAATAACGAAAAAAAGAGTTAATGAGGAAAAAACTTATGAGGGATTAACTCTTGGAAAGATTTTTCCGTTAGAATTACTTTAATATACCTCACCTCTTGGAATGTTCATTTTTAATTTTTCAATAGTTGAGTAAATAAAATTGCTTATCATAACATTCGCTGAAAAACGAAATTATTGGCGATTTAACAGCTAGCAATAATAGATCAAAAAAAAATAAAGAACTAAAAATAAATAGCAAAGCCGTTTTGACCATTAAGCTTTATAGGATTCGCCTCATTCATTCGACCTCATTAATTAAATCATCTACGTGAATGAACGCAAGTCTAATCACTGGTCATTCAGTTCAGAACACTACAAAAAAGTGAAAAGCTTGAACGTATTAAAACTGAGGATCAGTTTCACTCAGCGATAGATAACCTCATAATCACCCACTGCTTTGCGCTCTTCTACATTAACAGTTAAGCTAAAGATGATATATGCATAGAAAGATATACAACAGCGCCACTGAACCTTACAAGTTCTACAGTTGAGGATTGGGAATTGTAAGAAAAGCTAATGAGTTATGAAGCTGAATAAATAATTAAACTACGGTTACTTAATAATACCATATGTATTGTTCTTTTCTTATATACTTAGTTATGTATGAATTATACTGAAATAAAAAACAGTAATCTAGTTAACTTTACTAGATTAGTTTAAAGTTGTAATTTCATCGAGAGAAATCAATCCGAGTTTTCCAAGCTCACATTATATCATAATGTAACGAGGTGGAGAGGGATAGGGTGGTACAGTGGTAGTCTAGCAAACCATTGAGCCCTAAGACTTATCAAAACTTCAAGCTGTTGTATATTAGCTATTGTACTTATTCAATTACTGGCTTTCTTGTGAGAGGAAATTGATCTTTGAGTCTAAGAACTATTATTGCTACAACAATTTTCGTTGTTTTATGACGGCTAAGAAAAAGAAGCTGTCCCTTAGGTTCATCTACATTAAGAAATGACATCAACCATATCAAATAAATATTCAGAAATTCTGCCCTAACTTTTCAGTTAAACGTCATACAGCTTCATCGTGATCAATATTGATCTGTTGTTGTATCAGTTTCCAAAAATGACGATCGTAGACGATAGATTCGAATAGATTTTCAAAAAGGATGGTTTCTGCCTCAGAACATCACCAAGGAGATAGGAGCATTGCAACATATCTATCCATCACCAATTTGAGAAGCTTCCTTCATAAGAACATTGGAATGCGAAAAAAATGAGGTAGGTGAGAATAAGGGTATCGATGACGAAGGACGGCAAAAAGATTTTCGATATCCTTAGGAGAACACAAGTGTAATTCTATGAAATTAATTATTATTCATGTAACACTGTTATTAACAAATTACCATAAGGTGAATGAGGGAAAAAATAGCTCATGAAAATTGAATGCATTCTATTTGCATTATGGCCTATTTACATAATAACCTCATCAAATAGGCGTAATATACCGTTCTATTCCATTTACAAAATAAGGTAAGGTAAGCCTTAGCATTAATCAAACCGTGAGGTATGCATCTACTTATTTGTCTTCCATGTTATATCATGGAGGTGAATGAGTGATTGTGCTCTGCACATAGTCTTGAGTTAGACACTTTAATAGGACAATGATCCTTATCCTCCGACGAATTCTCTCGCACAAAATCACCAACCTCAGAGAAATAGCTAGCTTCATAGATTTGCAAACGGACACAAACCTGCGTACGCTGATTCGGGGCTGTGTATCATTCTGGTACCTCCAATCAGTGCACTACGAAACCCGCGTAATAATTTTTAGTATATAAGTGAAATACTAGTTATATGTTACAAACAATATAAACCTAATTAATTTGAATGCTTCTAAAGTAAACAAATTGATAAATATCAGAAATAACCTTACTATGACATGTGTTAATTGGTAAGCCTTTACATTTAATCAGCAGAGGCGGATCAGTTACAATAGCTGGACGTTCTGGAGCAGCTGTCCTCTCAAATTGAGTATAGATAGTTTCCTAAAATCTTGAATTTGTCTTAAGATTTTATCAAAATGAAAAGTCACTCGTTCACTTTTCTAGCAGATGGTGTTGGTGATTTGTATTCAACGAAGCAGTGCTGGCCACAACGCTCGATGCCTCAGTGTGAGTGCAAAATCGTATCTAGCAAACTACTAATTTGAAAAGAGAGGAAAAATCTTAATTAGATGAAGAATAAAACACTTATGTTAATTTGTTAGTTTAAATTTATTGAGTAGGACAGTAACTAGTGATCTACTCTATCGTATCAAGCGCTAAACCAAATGTAGCAGTATTTTTTAGTATTTCAAAAATTTGTTGATGAACTTCTCATATGAATTATTCGAAAGGTAAAAAATTTACCCTTGACATTCCAAGGTTCACATCTTCAGCTGTACCTATACGCATTAGAAAACTTCTTGTACTGTATTGCGTCTCATCGAGCTGGAAGTACCACGTGATTCATATCCAATAAAAGAACAACTAGTTTCTTATCTATAAATTTTTATGGTATGATAATAATGAGACATATTAGAATTGAAAATCAACGGTTTACTTGATCAATATTCTTCAATATCCTAGTGAAAAAAGTATCAGCTACCTCAAGTTTCTAAGAAATAAATGTGCACCTCAATGGGGCGATTCTTAAGGCTCTCTTTCGAACCGTCTTTGAGACTTTCATTTGTTTCCATCGTTTCTTTTGTTCGTCTAGAACTGCCTCTAGTTTTTTGCTTATTTTTTTTCACATTTATATGTTTAGAACTTTCTTTGGTTCTAGTATTGTCCTTGAAACTTTCCTTCGTTATCTGATCGAGGTATTCCCTCGTTTTTTGTCTATAACTTTCTTTTGATATTTGCTTGGAACTCCCTTTTTTTCCTTGTTTTGATCTGTCTTTGGCTGCTTCAAGGGAGCCTTTTTTCTTTACTTGCATTGAGCTTGGTATTTTTTCTTGGCTCACGTTAACACTTCTTGAATTCTTAGACATATCCTTTTTGAGTTGTTGAGGTTTTTCTTTCACAATCTTTGACCTTCCGCCACCACCTACATTAGTCTTTATGATAAAATATTGATCGATTGTGGGTGTAAACAAAATCATATAATTGTTTCATCTCTCAATTTGGCATCAACTGACCTTTAGCTTTCGGCTTCTCTCTAGAGTTATTCTAAAGTATTCAAATGAATAAATATAAAATATATCATAATGGTGTCTTATTGACAAATCAATTGAAAAACGTTCTCAATTATTCGTCCTATAAAATCCAAATATTTCGAATCAGCATTAAGCACAGAAAACACTCACTCTACTACGTCCGAATAATAGAAATGGGAACAACCTCATTCTCCTTAAATGCAAAAAAGTTATTCAAAATTATGATCACCAAAGTACCAACATGTTATCACGATACCTGAAAGGGCACGTGGAGCAGCGGTGGAGTCCGACAGTAATACGAGGGCCCTAATTACGTTCGCGACCACCTCAGTTCATGCAGTCACGCAATGCCTCCGACTTTGACAAATTGATCATAAAAATTGTACCTCATTGACTTTTCAAAAAGTGCTTAACTCGAAACTTTGTATAGGCCAGATTTGCAGTTAATGATCTCTGTGATATCACGATCAGAACTTTTTTCAGAACGATCAGACGCATTCCGCTTCAGATATTGATGAAGGCTATTTATTTCATCTTACGACGCTCTATATGTATTGAGATCACATATTGTTGAGTCAATCACACAACTCAAACCCTAAGCTGAGACCCTAACCCGTATCACACGGATTTTCTGTCATTTGTACTGTGTACATGATTTCGCGATCAAAGTTTATGTCTGGAGAGTATCCAAATTTTATGCTGATACGTTATGCTCGTATATGAGATTGTGAAAATAGTGAACGATCAGGGGAAAGGTTAACAAGGCAATGTTCTTAGCAGTGCAATTGACAGCACAGCAGATCGAAGAGTTTGAATACCTCTTTAGACGACGAGTTCAGCGAAGAAGAAGCTAAGATGCAACTAAGTAAATATGAAGTAAGAAGACGAGAAGCTTGAAAACATCAATATCATACCACTATTATTATCATATTTGATACAAAAAAACGAAATAATTACTCTAAAATTACGGTATGTCGTGCGGATGATACGGAAAAAGCCAACGATCAACGAACGATTTTCGAAAATCTGTTTCGAATAGAAGTAGTGATAAGATTTAACGAATTGATTAAACCTTATCAACACAGCCGATTACGAGTTTAATCGGTTCTTTTAAGTTTAACACTTTTGGCAACTTCACTCGATTTTTATCAAAGTGAAATAACAACGTGGCTTAAGAGGACCACACTTGAAACCAGGATGGCTTCGGAATTGATCAATAACTGTTGCGGGATACGCCTACGCATTTTGTCCAACACAACATCGTGGAGGTGGTTAAATGCGATCCTGGTCTATACAGTAACTTTAATTAATCCCTCCTTACCAATTAAAAACTGTTTATCTCTCCTAGATTTCTTTTGTACCAATCACCTGACCACAGAGGAATTGCGTGCTCTGTAAATCTGGGGACCGCCCGCCCCAAACCTCACTCAGGCCTGCGCATCACTGTGATACCTCCACCGTTGCGGACATGAAAAACTAGTGATATAGAGGTTTGACCCTGCCCAAAATTTTTTATGACCTCATTTAGTTGTTTTTAGTGATATATGTCATATTAGTTTCTATTCTTCTTTTGGGGGAATAAAAAAAATTTAAAATAGCATTTACGGTCGTCTCGATCTGCGCTTTTGTTTGAATTTTCGACGTGGTGAATCTTCAGTGTGACCATCCCTCCTTCAAAAAAAATTTTTTTTATGATTGGTTCAAAGCAAAAAACGCTGAATGAGCACTTCGACAAAGTTTAAAAATCGATAATTTTACAAGAACTCCAAATTTACTCATAGTTCTGTTTATCTGGATTCTAGATCTAATTCAACAATAAAGCTTTGAGTTCTTCTATGAAGTTAATTTTGCATATGAAATACAATTATTGCTGAAAATTAACAACGTCTGCTAAATTTACTTGAAGGCTTTTTTTGCAGAGGAATTCATATGAGGATTCTTATAAGCTTACGCAGTAGCCCGAGAGAGCGATTGACGTTCGCTTCCAACCATACTAAGCAATGAGCTCTACCTTGTTTATTTCTCCTCATATGTTTTCTATAAATCTTTGTTGATAATTTATCTGATAATCATTTCATCATCAACACTTAACAAGATTTCCGCTCTACATATATATTCAACTGCTTCCATCATAAGCTGAAAGAATTCTAGAGCAGTTCCATATTAAGGGCTAGTATAACTTCTTGGATTGAACTCATTTATTAAGCATATCTTCTAAATGGTTTATTGCCCTAATATAACTGGAAGGTGTTTGTGAGATTTCTATTCCGACATGGAACATAGCCAATAGTAAACTTATCAGAAATCGCCACCGTCTAGACGAAATAGAGTCATGAAGGCACACATCCTTGTGGTCTATAAAGGACGGTGACATCCTGTGATGGAGAACATGAAAACGCCAGAGGAAGGGTATCTGAAAATTCTAGAGAACTAAAGCTAAATCAGTAAAGCAACACGTACGCAGAAGATCACTTCCATGGACGACAGTCCTACGTGAAGGAAACGAATGGAATATTGATGGGGTCTGCCTTATGACCAGAAAAAGATCATCTGTTTAACCAAGTATCCATGAATTAAGGATAAGGAAGGGCGAATCCTTAATTCAAAAATAAATTTTACAAAAGTTTAATGGCTAATCCCCTGGAAAATTTAACTAACTGGTTTTTTTCTCTCCAAATATTGTAAAACGCTATTTTCATTGGGAGTGCTGATAGAAAGTACTTTGTTGTTTGGTTCGCCTATATTTTTTTTCGTTTGAACACCTAAAGTAGTCGTCTGCTTGAAGCATCATAGGTAGTCGTAATAAGAAAGAACTTTCATTTTGTCCTTTTTGTACTACAACCTTAAACATGACTACTGTATTTGATACTGTGACGTCATCGGTACTTTTATTTCGTCTATTATTTAAACTTATAGCACGTAAATGGTAAAAGGAAATGATAGAATAGGAAAAGTTTGAGCTTAGACACATCACTGAATGGCTATGTAACTTTAAGCTTTTTTACTGATGTTGTTCATTATGCGGCTTTTTGAGGCAAGCCTGACATTTTAGTACGACTAATCGGCCCTTACGGATTGGTCTTTCATCTATAAAGAAAGCTGTAGCAAAAATTACAAAAAACAACCAAAAGAGAAAAATAAGACGAAGAAAAGTCAGAAGACGGCAGATTAGCCAATGAAAATCAATCGTTTCTAATAAGACAAGCATTGGCGATGATCAATCGCTTCAATCTCGCTACACATTTGCCCTCATCGCGAAACTGTGGAGGTGATAGAATGTGTGTCCGCAGTTCAAGAGGATTTAAGGTGAAGTATTTTTGTCAATCCAGAGATGTTTATCTTTACTGATTCGTTTCGTAATAACGTTTTTGGGTTACATATTCTAGAGTGATAACAGGCTTGGTGGGTTTTTGAGTGGACTCGAGCCATTGTCGTAACACGTAACAACGTAACAGGCACCTCCTAACACTACGTTATTCGCCCGACTAATCCGACTAATTCTAGGTTTCATTCTTCTTTCAAAGGTTGTTCGATTTGTCTATTTTCCATTTAATCGGTCAAGATTAGAGGAAAGAGATATATTTTCGATAGAGGAAGCATAAGGTAGTCATAGAAATAACATATGAAATTTTTGATCTATTCCCAATCAATACTAATCATTGTTTTACTTCACTTTTTACTATTTTAGTTTGACTTTGACATATGTAAAAACTTAAGCTTACATTTCTATGTTTACATAAGCTGAAAACATTTAAGAAAATAGTACTTAGAATGATAATATAATAATACTTTAATAATTTAATGAGCGACTTTTCATTCATATTTAATTTCCTCCAAATGCTTTGATGTTTTGGAAAAAAAGAAATCGATAAATTACAAAATTAGGAGCAGATTATGAAGTTCACGAATGCAGATCCTCCTCCATAACTCAGCTTCAATGATTTCGATCTAAGCTTTTTGTTAAATTCTTCTAGAATATGTATCTGCTTGAAAACATCGAACATGATGTGCTGCTTGTTTGGTCATCTACGACACCATCATCAACACGTCATCATCAATCGATAACGGAATGAAAATGTATGAAAATACTGGAATCCATAGTGGAAATTTCCAATGAAATAGCTATTTGAAACTCGTTAAAGCTTTTTGTTGTATAGGAAATGTAGAAAATTTATGAAATAATCAAAAAAATTTTTAATATAAAAATATAAATAATATTTATGCGGTAAATATTTGCATGCTTTGATCGATGACCTACGAAATATCCGTTTTCTCCCGCCAATATTTTTCGTTCTTATCAGAAAAGAGAGAAAAATGCATTTCTTCGAACATAGCTAATTTAGACACTGTGGTTCTGTTTACCATTTTTTTTTTGTTTACATTGTTTTCCACAATATTATATTTTATTTACTTGATAGTGCAGTGTTATTTGTTTGATTTTTCAAAATAGTACACTAAAAATCAGTTATGCTACTCGATTGTCACTACTTCGATTTTGTCAGTTGTTTCAGATGGTCTCGTCGTCTGAATTGATCGTCATCGGTGACGAAGTGATGGCTGATATGTTGAAGCTGGTGAACAGTAACGATGACGATGAACTCTGGAAGGTATTATGGACAGAAGACGAAATCTCACTTCATACAAGAAAAGGAGATCAACAATGTCATGTCGATATTATCAGATGCAGAACGATCTTAAAAGTTTGTCGACACTTAAGCTATTTTTTTTTGAAAAATATCACATTATACCTTCTTCTTAAGCTACCCTTTCTGTAGAATACGACATTATACCTCCTCATAAGGATAAAGTCACAGTTAATATTTAACAGTTTTCCAGAAACACTTTCCGTTTTCTCGTTCTTTAGAACACCGATCTTGCTACAGTGAAAGCTCTAGTGTCTCCGTGGTTACCGTATCGAGTACAGTGGGATGATATCATGCAGGTCAGATTTTCCACAATGCTATCAGAATCCCACTGTTTATTATATGTGATTTATTTCAGAGATGTGATCTCCTCCAGGAACTTGAAAACGGCTATCGCCTTATACATCATGTGACCAAGAAGAAGCTTCCATTATCAGCTCGTGATTCGGTAATGCTGTCCACCAATTTTTGTTTTCAAGAATTTTTACAAGAAAATCTCCTGTCTTACCTAAGGAAATAGAAGGCGAGTATTGGAGGTTCTTTAACTTTACGCAAATTCAAATTTTTCCTCAAACAAACCGAGCCTTCCATCACTTCAAGATCGTTGAATCGATAAGAGTGAGATCAAGGGGAATGAGTTGCAATGATATAATAAAGATCGATCATTGTTAATTATTGTACACACCAGACTTGCATTTAATTATCTCCACTCTATCACGATGAAGCTGAACGTGCAACGCATTCTACAACGACTGATCAACATTAAAGCTGGTCTCATCCTATCTTAAGAAAGCTGCATCGATTAGTTAGAATTTTTCGTATCGATTGTGATATCATTCCAGTTGAATGAAATTTATCACAGTGCAAAAGAATGTTTGAATGTCTATAAATATTGATTTTCTTTTTTTTAAATTATATTCTTCGCATTTTGAGTTTTTTTTTTGTTGAGGTGGATATTGTTTCAACGAAATATGAGTCCAATCGAATTCTTATGGCTGCAAGAAGTGTTCCAACTGCTGGACCTCGTCCAACCAGTGATCTTGTTCGAACGTATCAGCATCTAGGCGGCTACTGTTTCTGGTCAACTGATGAAAGTCTGTTTACTTTTCCTTCGTTTATTGTTTTCCTCTACTTCAAGCATTAGAGAAACAGCTCAAAAACCTCATCTTTTTTTTCGGGTAACTTTCTCTTTCTGCTTTCACCTTCACGATGTCTCCCTCAAAACAAAAACGTAGCATTCCACAAGGAATACAACACCAAATTTGACCTCATAGCTTAATACTGAACGTATTTACAGCCTTTCTATAATTATAATTAATTTTTTGTTACTATTTAGACTCAGTGGTGTTCACTATGTATTTTCAATGTGATTTGAACGTGGCACTACCGTCGTTTGTGCAGAAGCTTATTGATAAAGCTAAGCCGAAGTTCATGTACGACAAAATGAAATCGCTTCGTAAGGCGTTGAATACAATTGAAATCCATCCTGCTCATCTTGAAAAGTTTTAGAAATACAAAATGTATATAAATAAGCTCATATGATAATTTTCCTCTCTTACCAACACTGATTTTATTCAGATATGATGTAAGCTTAGAACAAAAACTGTTGCATTCAACTAATCGTTGTATAAAATCGAATTTCTTTTAAAAATTCTGTAAATAATATCTTTTTGTTCTTGTATAAATACAACAATTGATCATAATCTTGATATAATCCTCATCTTTTGACTCCGTTTCAATATCACTACAAACTGGTAACTCATGTTTAATGAGTTTCTATTCTCTTTTCAAGCAGTTTTTCTATGAAATCGTTTTTACGCGGTGTACTTGAACTTCCTCACTTTGATTCCATGTCAAATACTTTTCGGCAAAACAAAATAAAGATTACTAGAATTGTTGTAAGAATCCATAACACTTGAAAAATATCTTCATGGAATGGAAAAATCTACTAGAAGGATAACATTTTCAAAATTTGCCTCAATTTTTAAAACGGTAATTGCAGTTATGCCATTTTTGCTAACATGGACGTAAGTATGTGTGAGGTCAAACTAACTTGTAACCTCGCTCGTATCTTGACGACGCCTAGAATAGGAGTCGGGAATGATGAGCAGGATTAAATTACAGCTTGACGATTCCTTTCAGCATCCAGGTCCACCATGACACGTCATCCCTCCAGGACCACTAAATTGGTGTCAGAGTATCTCTGACATACAGCATTGACTTGGTGGAAACTGCTTAGATCAGTTCATCGCATTCAGTCACTTCCATGACACAACGATTAAAGCAAATACGTAGGTGGATCCTACGGAAGTTGATGAACAAAAAAAGTTCATTTACAAATCATTTAATTCAATTCACACTTTATATTCACTATATGAATTTCGTTTAATGTTAGTAACACAATAGTCAATTTGAATACGGTATTTACTTTTCGTTTTTTTTTTCTCGAAAAATGATTACTGAGGGAATGACGTGATGAGGGCAATGCGTATCTCGAATAATTTCACTTTTATTTTTCAATATAGTCGAGTGAGAAAGCTGAAGCCGGTTGGCTTAACATATCAATGATCGCTGGATTGCCAGATGATTAATCGATTAATTAGTGAGGGTAAAGGAAGTACTAATTTTTTTTCTAGCAATAAATAATGAACGACGCTTTTCTATGAAGTGGAATCATCTTATGAGAATTTTCAGCAAAATTTAGTAACGCTGTGAATTTGAGGATCATAATATTGAATGAGCCTCAGAGTTTTTCTTATCAATTCATTATAATATTTTGGTTGACATTTATAAATTCTGACGTAGTTAACATCACTTGTACGTCAACAACAGCAGAAACTACTGTTTAGAACATATAGCCATTTGCATAATCAGTAGCAATATTGATCAGTTAATTGAGTTGTATAAAATCCATTGCGTATATTTTAACTCAATATCAGAGTGCCTTAACGTATGCTTAAGAAATTTCGACATTACGAAAGGAGGATGAGTTCATTGAGCGCAATACAACAATCTACTGAACGAGTGATGCTTGGCGTTTCTCGTATCACACAAGTGAGACGAAATACGAAGTTTTGATCTACGTCAACGATCAAAAATCAGAGACGCAGCAATTCACGCTAATCTTAGGAAGGCTATCGTCTTCTATGCGGTAAGAATCAGAACAACCATTAATTTTACTGAAAGCTTATGGCAGCTAACATAACTCATTTCCTACAATATCCTCTTTAAATCGTTCTTCGTGCTTATTGAGTAGATATACGTACACAAGGTTGCCTCAAACGGTCAAAAAATCGCTAATTAACTTTTTCCTCTTTCCAAAATACGTAACTGTGTGACTGTGTTTCACTCCTCTGTGTTCATACTCGTATTTTTTTACTACCTCGTTAAATTAATTAAATTATTAGGTGTCCTGTTTGTTTTATTGATAATTATCAACACTGTCAACGTCATCTGTAGAACAAACATTCGACAACAAACTTCGATCATTACTGCTTCATATTAATATTTGTTTTTAACATAATTGAAAATATTATTATTTCAACAATGATTTAGTCGCAAGACTTAGAACCTCACTCGAGACTCAAATCCGCACATAAAGATATCCGGTGTGTTGTGCTTATCCTTTACACTACCGAGGTCCTCACTCTACGACCACTTAATGCCTCAGAATTGTTGATTTTGATTTTTCATTTTTGGAATTTTGATGAAACAATTTTTTAGCGATGATGATGACATCACTATCCGCAATATTTTACATTCGATTTATAAGGAAAAAAAAACATTACAAAAATAAGTTAAAAATATTCCGATTAAATTTACTCTATTCGAAAAAATCAATAAAAAATTACTATCATAGTGACAATGACAACTAGAATTTTTTCCACATAATAACTATTGATTTATGTTGAGGGAAAAAAAATCAATTACAACACGTTTCTGTTGAAATTTTGTTAATAATAGGAAAAGTTAGTTATTTAATGAAGCTTTGAAAGTAAATTTAAATACTGTGGACTTTGTAAAAATCGAACATATGGATCGTTGCGAAGAACCTGAAAAAAAAATGAGGAAAGTGAACGAAAAAGACTGAAAAAAAAACTGAGTGACGAAATCAATACATTCCTC
>KN716337.1:127043-139183 GCA_000816705.1 Dictyocaulus viviparus
AAAAAAAAAACAATTCGTATTGATTTTACTTAGCTCTATATTTTTATTAATTTTACATTTTTTGAATAATTGTAAATATAAAAAACAAAATATATTATTTATTGATATTTTACAAAATAATATTTCCAAAAAAAAACTACCAAAAATTGTGAAAAAGATTCTTAGAAATTGGAAATGTGAAAAAAAATGGGCAATGTCAAATCATTTCCGCTGTAATAAAAATATATTAACGAAATAGTAAATCGTTTTTGAGTTCATAGAGGTGAAATGAGTTCTTTTTACGAGGACTGTTGACGTTCTCAACATAAATGCCTCAAAAATTTTAGAATATAGTGTTTTTTTGTATTATCAAAGTATCAATAAGGGAAAAAATCTGATGAGTTCAATACAGGATTCCCCATAACTATAAGGTATTTGAATTCGTTGTGTATTGTATATAAAGAATTTTATGCATCTGATTACTCTAAAACGATTTTCAGCCTCATCGAGGTTTGCAAGAGATTTCCATTTTTATATGGATGCTTAGTTAAAAGTGAATCTTTCAAGAATTAAGTTTGTTTGATAGGAACCAAATCGCTAAGTATCATATCACCCTCAAATCCACAATCGCTGATAACTACTATCTGGTGGTGATCAATAGAAGGCTGTGACTACACTGACCTCAGGTCATCAGAAAAACACAATAGCGTAAATAGCATATCAACTCCTGCTTTACTACTCTACAAGCTGAAAATATCGTCTATGACGTCTGGTGCAAAGACGATCGTTAAGAAGTGATCAAAACGTAGCTTAAGCGGGATGTCATTGATAACAGAGCTAAACGAACACGCCTACATCTTTTTCTGAAGGCAACTTCTTCCTCTGCATCTTTGAAACTAGAAGTCGACAACGCAGAAGTTCAGACGCCAACTCCTACGCACTTTTTGAAGCTGTTGATCCTGTGAAATTCTACGGATCTATCTAGAAGTGACAAAAGCAGAAAAACATGAATACTTCAAACAAATGACGTAGCCGATATCATTTGTAAAGTAACGGACTTTTTAGCAAATTGGAGAGTTGAATGAAGTTTTCCGCATCAAAAAGACGACGAATTAGGAAAAATCTGAAATCGTTGAATAAAACGAGAGTGGAAATCTTCCAAAGTCGGCTATCCTTCAACCTCGGCATTTGGAAATTAAATATCTGGAGTGCAATGTCCTTTTACAATATTGAAGATTGGTATATAGTGTTTTACTGGAGGCATAATGCAACACAAACACAGGCAAACGCTTCAGCGGAATCGCCTTCTTCAGTATTGAGCCTTGTCTCACAGCTTCGTAAAAAGGATGATTCATTCTATTGTATTATGGAATCAACCGCTTTATGAGGACAGCATAGAGAATGAGGCTAAAGACACTTTTTTTTGAATAAGAGGAGCGTTTGATTAGGTTTTTGAACTTTGAGTGAAGAATTCCTTCTGTAAGCTTGACGGTAATGGACGGTAAGGGAATGTGATAATGATAAGGATTGATGATGATTTACAATAATGATTGATTGAATTACTGATAATGAATGGAAAGCATAAGTGACATAGATTTTTAAAAGCTTTAAAGAAGGCGATTCCGAACCCTTAGCTTGTTTACGTTTCGGTTTTATTGTGACTTACTACTAAACACTACATACTAACATGACGCATTATTAAGCAACGCTATACTTAAGAACTAAAATTATTCTGTAGGACCCTTCTCTGTAGCTCGTCTCATTTCATAGAAATTTGTTTTTAGTGATGAAAAGAAAATGTCAACAGACGCAGAAGACGCTTGACGGCACTATCCATGCGGAGGTCGATTTTTAGAGGTAGAAAATGGTCCTTCTTCAACAACTGAATGGTTTTTGGATTCAGTGACACATCAGATCATTGCATGCCTAGCGGGAGGTTACGATTTAAGCATGGAATTTTGCTTGTTGTAGAAATTACAATTTGCATCTGAACTGCTCCAGTTTTTCTGACAAAGATTTCTAAGCGCCTTTTTATTACTACAAAGTAGTTGCTCAAAAAACGCAGCAAACTGAAGTTCAGTTCTGCTACAGCACATTTACTAAACCTCGTAATAAATACCAATTGTAAAACATTTTCCTGCTTGGATCTGTATCGATGTTACTGGAAGCACTTGAAAAAATTATCTAAAAGAAATATCGTTGCAATTTTCGCATGTATTCTTGTATTGCTTGTCGAAACAGAGGTGATGTTGATAAACTCAACGAAAAGAGGAAAGCGATTGTACTGCGCATAAATGTGACTCATTTCATGATGTCAAAGACAACAGAATTGAGCTGAATGGGTCCCCGATTGCAGGAACCATCTTGTGCGTTTCATTAGACGATCAATGAATATGAAGAACAGCTAGAAGGAATGTAGAAGATAGAAAATAGCATGAGCGGCATCTCGAGCTCTTAAAGAAGCCGCCGATCAGTTACAAACTGAGAACCTCAGGCTCACCTTCTTAATTTATAGTACTCCCAACGCTTTTGCTATGCTCACAGTGGACGTGAACTTAATTGATGTCTCCGAAATTAATCGGAGATTCAGAGTGCAAACGGGATACATAGCTCAAAGAGATTTTAAGTAGCACAGATGGACCGTTCATATATCAGGAAGAATGGACGAAAAGAATTGTCGAGTGAGTTCCAAGAAAATATATACGCCTCCTCTTGAACGGGAGCTTACACGACAGGCGGACGTATTCAAGGCAAACGCCCAACCATCAGCACTTCAGAATTATGGAATGAGTATCCAGAACGTATCTGTCTGTAGAAGAACACCAGTATGAACGACGATTCGGCTGACATTTATCTATTAAGCATAAGATATTTTTCATCATGTGATAATTACAATGAGGATTAGTAAACTTAATGAGGTTCAGATTTTTTATAATCACTTTTCATATATCCTAAACAAATGTGCTAATAGTTCATTTCAGACAAACAGATCGCAATTTCTGATAATTATAACGTTGATCAGTAATTATATTTTATTATATATTATAACAATTATATATTTTGTATTAAAATATTAAAGCTGTAATTTCATCAATATGGTGAAAGGTGTTTTATTGAAAATTTGAAATTTCGATTACCATTAAGCTTGATTATTCATAAGCTTAGCTTTTCATAATGTCCATTAGTTGCATTTCACTAATTGATTACTTTCCGACGAGTGATAAGTGATATCCGAGAATTTTCCTTAGTGTCGTATTAATGATGTGTGTGAAGTCTCTTTGTTTAGCAACAAATCAAAAACCAATCATTATATAAACAAATAACGCTGATGACTCATCATGAGGGAGCATAACAATGAGTAAAAAGAGTGCAATAGGAATATGTAGGCTTTGTAAAATAATAAGATATATTCTGCTAAATTTCTAATTAAAATACAAATTTCTAAGAAGCATGACGAAGCTTCAATGAATTTTATCAATGCTTCTGATTGTATTTGAATAATGGCGTTGTCTTAGGAAAACGTTTTTAATTTGTTTACCTCAGCTGTTATTTTGTACTCCGTTTTATTTTTTTGGAAAGCTTTAATTGAATTTAAATGTTATAAATTTGCATAACACCATAAAACTCTCAATATTAATGTATTTATTAAGTAGTAAATAATAAATAAGAAAAAAGTGAGAAGATTTTTTTTCCACTTTTATTAAAATTTAAAATCGACAACTAAGAGGTAAACAAGGAGGTAAATAATTTGGCGCGCTTCTGTTGACGATGAATGAAATGCTACCAAGATTTCTATAAGGAGTTCAATACCGTAACCGTGAAAAAGTTACTCACGATAGAAAACATTCATGAAAAAACAAAACAAAACAGAACTTATTTTTCACTCAAAAATTGCACTCATTATGATAATTTCGAAATGAAAGCATTTTTGCTCTTTCACTACGTCCATATAATTAACAGTTGGATATTTCTGCGATATTTTAATTCGTTTTATCGTTGATTTATTCGGGATTTCGTTCATTCGATGAGCAATATGGTGACTGAGTTCAAATCACTCAACGCTACATATTGCTCTACGACGCAATTCAAATGAACCTCAAGATTTTTGATCTCTTCTTTCTCGTAACAGCTCGATACCGTCATCGATACAAGTTGTTCTATTAGAATTACTAAAATTAAAATATTGTTCTTTTGAACGTGATCTACATAATGAAAGCATGAAATCATTTCCATATCGATGACTTTTGGACGTCAACACCGTTGTTTTCAGTATTGATGGAGTTGTAGGAGGAGGAAATTTTTGCTACCTAATGAGGTTTAGATCACAGAAAAGCACCTGTTGACAAGGTAAAATACCAAATAAATTAGCATATAGAATTGAAAATAAATGATTATTATATTAGTAATTTTTTTCCCGATAAAACTCTCATATAATTAATAAGTTAGTGTTATAATAACTCATACTTGTAAACCTCAAACATAACATTTCAAAATGAGTCAAATAAAAATACCTGCTTATCAACCAAAATCGGTAATTTGAAAACAAAAAAAACTTTCTATGACAACTTTTTATTTTTTTTGTTGTCTTAGAAATATCATCATGCTTAATTTTCAACTTTTACATGTCTTATAGGATATTTTTTGATGTGATCTTTAAAACAATGAAAGGTTACGGTAGTCATTTGACTCCAAGGGATTATTGAAAGATAAATAATCAATACATTAAGCTGTATGCAAAATATGATCTTCCGAATCGATCCGTAATAGTTAGTAATTTTGATGGTTCCTGAGTAGCCGGAATTTTAAAAAATAACAATTTTTTTTTATTCTAAATAAATGATAAATAATGATCGATTGAAGCATACATTAAAGTAATCAATAAATCTGTTATGTATAATGAATTCTTCAATCTCCATCAGTTTTTTGGTGTTCATCAACTGATAAACAAGTATGGGACCATTTGATTCTAAGGCTTTCAACGCATCGTCTACAATCGATATATCGACGAAACTGAATTAATTCCAATACTTGAATCCTCAAACGTTATAATCGAGTTAAAAATTTGTCATATACTCCTAGAATATCAATGGTACCATTCTAATCCATTAGACACCAGTGAAATGAATCAATAAAAAATCGATTTTTTAAACATTGAGTATTCAACTGTTGCCTACAGCTACTCTACACTGACGATATGAGAAGAGATCAAGCATCTCCCTTCATTGTCGAAGCAGTTTTTATCATTTTCAAATTTCGTCGTCATCTTTTTACATGCTTTAAACTCATTAACGCATTCTGTCTTCTTCTTCGGAATGTTTCCAAGCTTTTCGACTACATCAACACTAAGGCTGAAGCCCACAACAGAAGCTGGATATTAGGATGAAGCTTAATTTAATGATTAACATCGATATCGACAGTCGACATGAACATTAAAAAAATCAATGAGGACATCTAATAATTAAATAATAAGTGTACAGTAATCTATAAATTACGGTATTGATTTTTTACGTAGACTAAAATGAATTTTCATTGATGGTTAATTAATGTATAAATAGTTTCAATTAATATAATTCCTATGCAAATTCAATTTTATAACAATTGTATGTTATTGTTTACGTCAATTTAAATAAACAACAACTCTGGGACACAACTAATAATAATAATAATAATAATAATAATAATAAATAACGACTGTAACAATAATTACAAAGCAATTTTCCGGGTAATTTTTGAATTGTTTTTTCACCAATTTAACAATAATAATAATAATAATAATAATGAATATATTTAAAAAATTAAAGTCAATTATATCATATACACCGAAAAAAAAATTATTATATAAAAAGTACTGTATAAATTGATGAGGATAAAAAATTAGTGAGTATTTTAAATGAGGGAAAGGTTTGTACGTGAATAAAACCGAAATTTTATACGAGTTAATTAGTATTCAAATACGATTAATTAGCATATTTTATCTAAAGTATTATATAAAATGGAAATAAGAATCGATGAATTAAAATGAAATGTCACCTCAAAAAGCACTGAACAGCTTTATGTCAACGGCTTTATCTTGTAGCTAACAAGTTTGATAAATTTTAATATGTAGTGTTTTTTTTTCTCATATATATTAATTTTTATACTTTTATTTCTATACAAAATGAATTTTCAAAATATCAAAAACATTCACATAAACGATAAAGTACCTCAACACTTATAATATTTATAAAGTATAAGAAAGAAAAAAAAACTCAGAAACTAAAACATAACTATTTCTATGAAATAATTTGAGTAACACTTAGAAACTCGAACACTCACTAATTGATTGAGTGAATAACTCGTAATAGAAAACGTAATTTACATGAAAAAATAATCAGAAACGCACTTTTCCCTCAAAAATTGTACTCTATTATTATTATTATTATCATTAATAATATTCTGAGGTCAACGCAAATCTACACTAAGAATCTAGAAATATACTTACTAATTGTATACTTATTCATTGTCTTAATTTATTTCTTTTATGTATTTTACTATTAAGAATTTTTTCCTACTCGATGAAAGATTGAGGTAGCAGAGTCAAACATTCACTCAATGATAAAAGCAAGACTACATTTTTTGATTCTGTTTATCAAAGAATCACTCAGACTTATCAATCGTTTTTTTTTCAATATATCGTAAACAGTAATTATAATAAAACAGAAGATTTTAAAGTTTTTTTTTCTTCGCGTCAGTCGTAGTTAAATTTAGGCATAGGGTTTTTTTTCACAACAACAGTGAGAAAATAAAATTTCCTCAGTATTGAATGAGTTAGAACTTTATGCAAGTACAAACCCGCCACAGTATTATGATACTGCAAAAAAAAAGTACTCAACGTTAAACCTCAATTGTTTATGTTCATTTACATAATTATCATATATGATCAGTTATTTTCAGAGGTAAAAATTTACTGTAATCATTCTATGTTTAAGATTTTAGTAATACTTTTTTTTAACTTAAATACTTAATTGTATCGTTCATATCCTTAACAATCATCCCTTCGCTTCCTTCTTGCGCTACTACCGTTCGTGGTTGTCGTCTTCTCCAGTGAGACCTTCTCTGCCTGATTATTCCATAGTTTCAATCATTCAGTCACATACTGTATCTCAACAATCCCATCCTCATTAACTTAAGTCAAATTGTTTACGTTTGCTGCAAATTACATTTTTATTAACCTGTAGAACAAATTAACATATTATTTTACTAGCGTGCCTTCATTAGAGTCATACAGGTTTTTCCGTATGCGTTGAAAAGATCAAAGTAATTCGATCGATAGCGGTTTATCTGAATCCATACCGATAACATCGAATAAGTGTAGCTTATCACGAAATCCATAATGTAAATTCTTTCAATATTTCATTGATCTTTTCATAATCTTCTAGAATGCCACCATGCAAAGTTTCATGTTAGTCAATACATTCAAAATAACGGTAAAATCGTCTTCAATTAAGCTCATCGGATACGGTAACTTGGAGGATAGGAGGTTACTATGATATTCACGAAATTAAAATATTTTGTAACTTCTTCAATTATAATTTCATTGATCGATGTCATGAATAAAAACGTACTATGCTTAATTTTTTGTAATGATAAGCATTTGTTTCTTCACTGATAAATTATTATAAAGTTTCTATGTGTATTTTTCTATTATTTCATAATAAGTCATTAATTTATGTACCTTATAAAACTGGAACCTCCCAGTTCTACCATTACCGTAGTCATCCCAGAGTTAATAGAAAGCAGCAAAGAAGCATAACTCATAAAAAAGGCTAAATAATCATGATTGTGATCTTATCGTAATCGATTAGAGTTATCGAAAACGTCTTAGTCAATTAGAGTTATCTTAGGAAAAAATACTGATAAGCTATTTGAATTCTGTAAAACCATTTTTTAAAATACGTCTGACAACATGTGAAAATCTTCGATACTCATGAGTGCTAATTATGCTTTTTTTCCTCGATCGTCTAAAATTAAGAGGTAATCTGAGGTAATCATAAACATCAATAAATATCCCTAGTGAAAAATCAGCTTAACAATTACTCTTCATTAGAATCTTAGTCTTTTTGCTTAACAGCTTTTCTGTAATACTAACAAAAATTTCAATAAATTTTCCATATTGCATTCTATTTTTGATGAATACTAATGTATTAGAGCATTTCTCCTATTTGATAGAACTATGAAAGATAACAATCGAAGAATTGAGGGTGAAATCCTCTCAGAAAAAGCTTCATACAAAATCATATGAGTTATTGAGTGTAAATTATTAGCTCTAAAGAAACCGAATGCAAGCTAATTAGTGTTGAATATTCAAATAATGAAAATGCTTTTACTAACTGCATAGAAATGCGTTTAAGCCACGACGTCGTCGATCAAACGACATTTGTCGCCTCTGGACATTTCATAAGGTAGTGAGGTTGTTGGGAGAGCGAAAAAGCATGATGATTAGCTTCATGAAAACTTTTATATGTGTCATATTCGATATACTCAAATCATTGCCATTATGTGGGAGGTTACCAACTCGTTATAAAACCATTTTATAACTAGTTAACATAAAATGAGTATTTAAATAGAATATGGTCGATGATCAACCAAAATCTCTTATACCTTAAGGCGATGACGTCATAATATCATAACAATATCGCTATGATAAGGACGTCTGTGTAGCGTAATAAACAAATTCACTAAGCATAACAAATAAACAACATCCTACGTTGTTCCCATTCTGAATGGTCGGCTTATTTTTTCTAAGCTTTCCGGTCAACACAGATGTTTATTTTTGTGTTTATTACAAATATTTGTGTAAAAACCTTCGTAAAATTCACGTCTGTATTTTAACATTTTGATATAAAATGAAAATTACATAGAAATAAATTTAAAATTATTAGCTATATACAGTTTACGAGCCTCTTTATGTTTGAAATAGATATAGCTTGAAAGAATAGTGAGGGAAATGTAAATGAAGCAAATTACTAATAGTTTTTTTCTTATGACTTGAGTCGATTCGGAGTAAGAAAGTTAAAAAATGAGTTACTTGAGATTAGAGTCAATGAAATTGACAGGCATTAATAATCACAAAATGACTTGGAGTAACTGCTTTATAAAATAATTCTGTTCTAAAGCAAAAATCAGATATTTTATTCCAAGTAACATCTACAAAAAGCAGCTTTCGTAGATGATTTTCACACTAAAATTAGCCTCAGGATTGTAACCAGTTGAGTTTAGAGAAAACTAAGACGGTTTTAGAATGATTGTCAGCATAGTGAAGAAATGAGAATTTGATTCTCTTACTCACCTTGATGTTCTTCTGCGACGTCAACAACAGTGTTTACGATTCAGCTAACGGATCGAAATATTCAAGCCATTTTCAAGATCTGTCGATTCGATTTTTCTCGAAAACTTGGCAACTGTGAGCGCAATGTAGAACTAAAAACAGAGGAAAATTTTCGTCATAATAGTAAAATCAAGTGCTGCTAAAACTGCTCATAGTTATGAACGATGAAAAATATGTTCATCAAAATCGATCAATTCTATTCCTCAACTCCTCAAAAGTGCGTTTAGAATGAAAAAAATCAACTTATGATGTCATGATGTCTATACGTAACGACTACATTTTATTGAAGTGTATCGGTAGATTGTATGATTAAATTTCTTAAAAAGAACTTAATTCCTATATTGAAGTGGTGCAATAATACTTTCAGTTTAATTATTGTTTAGAGACGTATATTTCCGCAATTACTATTGCATGAGCCAAGAAGCATGCATGTCAACAACGATGATATACTACAACAGAAGCGTGTGAAATTCTGGACGATCTAACTGCTGCATTAGTCGTTCTTTTTGATATTATTATATAATATTGTCCTATCTAATCAATATAAAAAAATCGATATGAGTAGATATTTGTCTGATCATCAGAATACGTACAAATAAACGAACATCTTATATGGTTTGCCGTTTCAAGACATGTTGATGTAATTCCGCGTTTCTATGGAAATACTGCAAACCGATTTCGTCCGTTTTCATTCCACTTCAATTATCGTCCATTTTTACATTTATATCGTGGAAAAATCAGAATTATTCATGACGTTGCTCTACACTACAAGCATTTTCAAGCCTTATATGTATATATAAATGAATACCTTATTACTTACTATTCTTATAGTTGCCAATAGAACTATCCAAAACATATTACGTTGTAACGTTGAACCTTCAATTTATGAACAGCAATAAGTATCTTGGTCATTTATGAATGCATGAGCCTCAGAAATTATGTGGTGCTTTTGGTTTACCATTAGTGTTTATAAACGTGTGAGCATATTCCATAATGATCACTTTCGAAATAATGAAAAGGCAATTGTATGCACCTTCTGAGGATACGCCAATCATGAGAGCATTACGCAAACATTTAAAGAATTCAGATGCCTTCCTTTATGATTTAATCACTTCCTTGTTGATTTAAATAACAACTTTTTTCACTAAGTAATGATTAAAAATGTCTGAGATTTCTTCTTGCAAGCAATAAGATAGAATACACTTTGACGTTCACGGCAGCGAACCTGCTTCGTATCTGCGTATCATTGCAGCACCTCAACTACTACGTCACGCGCCTCCATTACGAGCAGTATTGTCACGAAAATAACACAGTTCATTTAATCCGTTCAATTTTTTATTGTAAAAAATATGACTAGAGTGTATATCTATTCCACCTTTATAATTATACAAAGTAACATACGTGAATGAAATCGAATGACAAATTAATATACAAAACTTTTAACACAGAGAGGCCAATAAGTTAGTTCTATCAGGTATGAATTTATGTAATCGATGATCACAATGCAACAGATTCTAACACAAAATTCTAGGGACATAAAAAATACAGCTGGTAAACGAGCTGTACACTTCTTTGTTATCTTCAGAATTCCATTGTGCGTTTTAATAATGAATATTGTCAGCAACATAATACTTGAGATTATGTTAAATAAATCACTTCATTTTACGCCCTTTCAAAGGAGCCCTTGGACCACCATCAATCAAAGCTCTTTTTCGACTTTCTTCTTCCAATGCACTCAGAATTTGACTAGATGCTCGACGTCCATCAGAAAAAAAATAATTAAATTTAAATATTTACGACTAATATATAAGTAATCACGAAATTTGAAAACTTGATATACAATTACACGAATATGGATATCATTTAGCTAATGAATCAAGTAATTTTACTTCTAAAAAAACCTGCAAAGTGTCCTCCTGATAATGGAAGCGGCTCATTATTATCACACTCTGGTGTGATGGGCAAAAACCAGAGTGGACCAGTCTTCAAAGTAACATCAGGAAGCAAACTATTGATATTATCTTCCTGAAAATTAAGAAAATAGAGACAACAGTAAAATGACTAGAACTAGAATATGTATTTCAAAAAATCACGTAAAGCGTCCTAAATTATTGGCGCTGACGAGTAGGACGCAAAATGGTCATACATCCTTCTTTATTAAGGGATCTACTCGAAAAAAAGCAAACAAATACCTCGTCGGAACTGCACAATATTTCACTTGGTTTTAAAGACTCAATGTCGATGATTTCCTCATCAGAATCCTGGAAATAAAGCTGATAAAAATGAAATAATAACAAAATATCACTTTACAATCCTAGAGTTATCTAGGAATAACCAGAATTATCAGATTAACGCTTGAAGTCCTAACCAACCTGAGAATTAGCCTTATCATCCACTTCTGCATCTTCATCTTCTAAGTCAAATTCTCCTTCTTTCTCTTCATATTTGGCATTTTCCTCCAATTCCGTAAATTCGGGTGCAAAAGCTGACCAGTTTTCAACATGGGCCTATAAATTAGATAGCGCTATATAAAAACAACTTTAGAAATCAGGTGATTCATTAATTCTTCTTTCCAACAAGAATGAAGATCTTCCTGTTATTTGTAATGTGCATTGTCCCAAATGTTGCTCCCTAACTATTCCTTAGATTATTTTGAGGGTGAAATATATGAAGCATTAATTATAATACTAATACATATATTACTTCATTAATATCTCTCAGTCAAGACCCATTATTTTCGGTCTATGCAACCGTAGGAGTAGATGAGTAGCAAACAACTCTCAAGCGTATAAAA
>KN716337.1:139283-154575 GCA_000816705.1 Dictyocaulus viviparus
ATGGGCCTATAAATTAGATAGACGCTATAATAAAACAACTTTAGAAATCAGGTGATTCATTAATTCTTCTTTCCAACAAGAATGAAGATCTTCCTGTTATTTGTAATGTGCATTGTCCCAAATGTTGCTCCCTAACTATTCCTTAGATTATTTTGAGGGTGAAATATATGAAGCATTAATTATAATACTAATACATATATTACTTCATTAATATCTCTCAGTCAAGACCCATTATTTTCGGTCTATGCAACCGTAGGAGTAGATGAGTAGCAAACAACTCTCAAGCGTATAAAAAGTGTATGGTTCACTGATTTCCTACTCAAAGTATAAGCTAATGAACATTTTTTGCATAAGCTAGTAATTGACGATGCTAACTAGAGCAATAATTAATTAAACTAGTTTGAAAAATAAATCACTATATCGTTCGTACTTGTGTCCATACAGAAACAATTCCATTAGCAACAGAAAGTATTACTGGACGAATTGGATGCCACTGTACGTCCATCAAACACTCTCCCTATAACTGGAATGATTATGAGTGTGTTGTTATAAGTAGCTGATTGCTTTGTACCTCTAGTAATTATAATCAAGATAAATTCATTTGAATTTGTTTTCACATCTTGTTAAATTTTTACGGATGCACTTCATCGCAAAATCAACAAATGCTATATTTAGAACCAACCTATACCTCAAAGAAGACAGACTGTCAAAAACCATGAAATTCATAAGTCGTTCTAATAACAAAAGTGCGATGTGGGACTTTTGTTGAGGTTGATTAAAAAAAACACGTATACGCTGTGTTAAAGCAGAACAAAGTACAGAAAGAATCAAAGACTATCAAAAGTAGGCTGCTCAATAAAAAAGAGCCTGCATTACAGTAAACCAAAATATGCATCTATAATGCACAAATATACCACTACAACTGCTATAATTAACGAACTGCTTCAACCAAAAATTTAACTTAATTAACTATCAGTGATGATATAACACCTTGCCTTTGTTCCATGTAGAATCTTAATTAGTGTTCCAGTTGTCCGTTCCCAAACATATAGAGAGTGAGCTTTTGTACTTGCACCACAAATATAATAACCTTCGCTATCTGTACATACAGCCTTCCAAGAAGCCTAAAACATATCCTGTCCAATAGTTCAAACAAGTAGATATCTGAAAGCATTTTGAAAAATACCATATAGGATAATGTTTACATAAGAAAGTGTTTCATTTCAAATTACCAAAACTACATGCCAAAGTATGCGACATGTACAATTTTATAGGAAAGATACTGACGACCAAAACAATGTGAGGATGAACACGATTAACAGCAATATTACAAAACTAAAGCCATCCTTAACATTTTATTTAAACTGTATGGAGTGACATAGTACATACTTTTTAATATTTTTTTTGATTAATGACAACGAATCAACAAAATAACAAATGAGTCACTATGAATGACTACATACCTTATTAACAATGTCTGTAACTCGATGTGTTGGTTCTATTGTGGATCCTTTTTGACAATTCAGAATATCTTCAAGATCAAATGTACGTATGATACGATCTTGAGAATTAGTGATTATGAAATTCCCTCTTCTAGGAATTACTATTTGTTTGATCTAAAAAGTTGTTAAAAATACAATGATTTATAAGTAGTTTCCTACTAATACTATGCCAATCAATAACCCAAGCATATAAAATTGCTTTTATGAAAGATTAGTGCGATAAACACTGACCTGTTGGACGCTGTTCTGTTTTCCCCACGAGATCATTTTGAGAGTTTTTGCATCGTATACCACCAGCTTTCCCTTTAATAGAAAACATGAATGCATTCAACTATCACGTTTCAATATTCATACAATTCATAGCTTAAAAACGAATATTATCAACCACTTTCACAATCTAGAGCATTCAAGAATATATTCTCTACTTGAGATTGAAAATAAACGAATGATAACTAAAATACCTTAATAAAGATAAGGCAAAACTGCAGCAAATGTGGGATAAAGTGCCCTATCTACAAAACTATTTCAACTAATTTGAAACACCAATATAGCAATGTTCTTATAGCTTGCAGCAGTACCAATGGTAACAAAAAACTTTAAAGCCCTACCTTATTTGTCCCAGTAATCAAATAGTTTGCCCGACGATCGAACGCTATAGCTGAAACACCGTCCTCTATGGCGCCTGGTATATCGTTAGTAATAATTTTTTGAGATCGAGGATCCAATTCATCTAAGCAGGGCGGATAATTAAGTTGAAGAACCAATATTTGGTTGTCGTTCCTACACAAATAAAAATTAAACAATCTCAGGCATAATTTCTACGAACAAAATCACTAAGCCATGGAATGTAAAAAGCAGTGTCTACCGTGGATTGAAAACAGCAGAAGTCACCATAGCCGAATATTTCAATCTGTACATGCAAGCGGCTTCGATAACATTCCATACTGCAACAGTAGTATCAGCTGAAGCAGTAAGTAATTTTCTACCATCGCGAGACCATGACAAAGACGATACCGGTAACGCATGAGCAGTCCACGTCTAAGTTTTAAAACTTGCCTTTTCATAATATGTCTACGTAATTTAAGATGTTTATGATACTAATTGGAGGTTTTTATCACTCGCCATTTAAAAATACCTTCACTATTCCTTTAGTAACAAAATCGAAAATGAATATTCGTCCATCGGTACTTCCTACAGCCACTAATGTACCCCATCGATTGAATTTACAGCAATTAGCTGCTCCATTCTAAACAGAATACGAAACTTCAATCACCAAACATTAGAGAAATACTAAAGAATAGACCGAAAAATTTAAAGAGTAGTTACTAATAGTACTTGTAAATCAAGAGTTCCGTCTAATTCTTCTGGGAATTGAACACCGAAATTCCTTTCCAACAGTTCAGCATTTATCATCACAGTTATGTGAACAATTCCTGCGTAATAAAATTTTGTAAATACGACAACAATACTAAAAATAACAAAAACAAATATGTAAAAATAACAATAGCAACACTAAAAACTGAGACTGTGCAGTGTAGAAGCATTTGAAGAAGTCGTGACGACAAGAAAAGCAAAATAATGGACAAACATTGGGATTCCAAGCTGTTAATAATATTATGAATTGTTTATATTATCTAGAGGAACTTTATATAATCTATATACGATCACTGAGCGTAGACGTTTTCAAGGAACAGTACACACACGTCCAACAGATGGATTATTTCATAGTTCTGCTTGTCTAAGTAGAAATAAGGCATTTTAACTCAGTAAAAATCAATATTGGCTTCGCCGCACCGTATCACAACATTGTAGTGGATTTAAAATTTACATTAATAGTTATGCAAATCGATTGAAGAAATCATTGTAACTTTTATAAATAAGTAAAACTCCGGTAGCTTATTAGTTCCAAATGATTCGCCAAATTTCATTGATAAAAAATTTCCGACAAATCAATCTACAATTTGAAAAACATGAAAATATTTAAGATAAAAACATCCTTTGGAATTGTATCATCCTTTACCAATACTTCTAATTAAGACTCTTATCTAATTTCCCTCACACTTTTAAACTAAATTAAACTAAATATGCTTAGTTCATGAATGGAATAGAATGCTCGCAATATAAGCGCGATGCAGTTCTGAATGCGCTGAAAACAAGAGGTCTTCACCATAGGTCATTGCTCAAATGACAACGTTTGCTCTGCCTCATACCTGCGTAGCGCCTTGCTTTGATTCCACTCTTTGCAATGTGTTAAGGAAATAATAAGCATCCTTGTTTGGTCTGCGGCACCTCATTAAGTGTTAACTGTGATATCATTTTGATCGTACCAAAAATGCTCTTTGTTACAGTGTTTGGTAAAACTCGTCCGAGCGTAGGTGGCGCGCCATGAGTTCTTATTTTCGAAGCAACTTTGTTAGTTGGAAAACAGGCAGTTCTTTGAGGTCAGCTTCCGCTCCGTTTTCCAATTATAGCGTCTAATTTGGCTCTATAATTCTGCATGTGTTAATTGCTTGTCCATGCCAAGATATGGTTTCCAATGAATGCCACGTGGAGTTTTCCTCCTGCCAGCTTATTCAAAGGAAGAACCTTCTTTCAGTAACCCGTATACGCCTGTGTACGGGAACGCTTACGACGTCAGCTCGTTTGGATATAACCCGGAATTTCCATCGTTCAGCAGTTTCCAGGGCAATCCGAGTCATTATCAACATCAACAGGTAGTAAGTAAACTTGTGGTGATAGTAGAAATGCTTGTTTATTTGTGGAAAAAGTTCTACAGTCATTTACTTGTTTTCTTGGTAATTGACCTCGCACGCCATCTGTAACAGAGAAATAATTGTACCCTTCACTACTCTCATGTATAGTGTGACTGTAGGAATTTTTTCTAGTATGAATTATTTTTGAGTCTCTCATTGGTGCACATCTCAGCATTTATGTAATGTTTTAAGAATACCTTCATAAATAAATAGGAGAATGCTGCTCAATCGTGTCTGTGATACTTACCCCGTTCAAGAACTTGGAAAAGAAAAACAGCCACAATTTCTTCACAATGTAGGGTTGATTTCAGTTTCTTAATGTTTTCTTTTATTTTTGATTCTTTTGTCAGTTGGCGTTCACCGTTTTTAAACGATATTTGAATATTCCTGAATAGGTTCACCCTGCATGAAGTAAATATGCGATACTATCGTTGTGCTACTAACCTCTACAATATCTGTCGCCTGAAAAGTCTGATATTTCCAATAACCGCTGAAAAGAACGGACAGCGTTCTTATCGCATAATTATATCCAAAACTACTAAAATTTCTGGGTCACGACATTCTTTATGCTATTGAGGAAATGTGGCGTGCAGAACACATACAGCTTCTGAAAAATGGCTAATATGTGTTGTTTAAATGATTAATAGAATAATGATGTAAATGCAAAACTTTTAATACCAGTTAAAAATGGAAGAATAGTAATGAGACTGACCTGCAAGATACTAGGAACGTATGTGATTTGAGAAATACTGATTAGTTAGTGTATGTACGCCGTCATATTATAAACACAGGCGATCCATTTCGTACTTGCAGTTTCTTTCTATTGATCTAATCGGTTTGTAATGATATCTCTATAAAGACCTGTAGGTAACTACACATTAGTTGTACTCTGAGGAAGAATTGTATTCCTGGAATTCATCATGTACATATATGATAATTAATTTCATCTGAAATTAAATTTTCTTCATCCTTTTTTAGCAGTTTGAATTATTATGCTTCTGCTTTAATAACTACCATATAAATAATTAGTTTTTGAATGTATGGAAAGGCCACTTTGAAATGAGAATATTGTACATAGTCGTTTTCTAATCACATTTTTTTTAATATCAAGTTTTCCAATGTTGAAATCCTCCTCTTACTTCTGGCTTATTGCACATTTTGAATCTCTTTCAGTAAGAGCAGCATGTATATGGTATTCTATAATATTCGTATCGTGTATGAATAATTTAGTTCATTTTGTTCGATCTGTTCAATTCATTCCGAATGAATCCTTTTGAGTAGCTTAAAGTCACATTTTTCTTTCATAATAATAAGTTTTGAAGTCTGATATAGTAAATATACAATAAACCTAAGGATTATAAATAAAGATTCTTTACTGGTGGATTGTTTCATACAGATTTTAACTTTGGTTTTTTTCCCAAACATAATTTTTCAGTACGTTCCCTCGCAAGAGGAATACAATCCCGCATATCCGAGCTACTCGAAGCCTATTTTTCCTCGAGACATTTCGCAATCGTATCAGGTTACTTCATAATGGTACTATTGGTAAAAAGCTATTTTGTAAATCGCAAATTTAAGTGTAGAAATCGTATTGTTTTAGTTGTCCGTTAGGAAAGCTGCTGAAGCATGTATCCTACTATTTGTAATTTTTGTCTTGTATTTCGCTATACCCATGTGTCATGTCATTGATTGTATGTCACTAGTATTAAATAAGGAACTGCAAAAATACAACGTGGTGCGTTGTAAAATCATCAAGAATATTGTTCCAGAATTGTCGCTTGTTGACGTCTCAATACCGCTCGAATCACAATCGTAAAACCAGGTCCAACTTTTCCGGAAAAAAGGTAGATTTCATATGACGCATTGCATCGTATTGAAATGAGTTTCAAAGGCAAATTTATGTTTCGATATGTGTTTTGTAGAACAAGGAGACACTGTTGCAAAAAGGGGTGGTAATTAGAAATAAGAATTCTGGTCGACTTATAACTGCTCAGTCATCCTCTAGCACTCAAGTTTGTAAAGCAGAAGAGACGACGCACAGTGGTAAGCTACTTGCAGGCTTAAAATATTGTTTCTAAAGTATGATTGAGTTACTAATGACTCTTAGCGTCTTTTTTCATTACAGACGACCAAAAGCCTTGGAGAATTCGTATAGTTTCTCCTGAAAAGCCTGATATATCTGTACTCAAAATCATTTCACCTAAAAACAACTACAGACAGTCGCGCAAACTCCAGTCAGGAAGCGGTAACGCCAGCAAAATAAGAACGCAGTCATCAAACTCCGGTCAGTCATTCTTCTCTGACACCTCTGCTACAGGTTCTTTCTTCGTTGCGCAATGTGTGTTCTTTTCTCATCAATGTGTTATAATTAAGTAGATCTGTTAGCATGTAATATATCTATTTTTTTTTAATAAGGTGCGAGAAAGAACATGAGTTATATGACGTTTGGAACCGGAATGCCACGAAGTGGATACACAGTGATGCGTGGCCGAAGCGGTAGAGGAGGTCGTCGTTATGTCATGAAGCCCAACAATAATCCCATGGACATTCCAGTCAGTATAGTTTTTAGGAAAGATTCTGGTTGAAAAATATCAACTGGAGAAAAAGGTTCCCGGAAACATTTCGAATTTGAAATTACTTGCAGTTTGCACCACTTCTCGATGATGCACCTGCCATTACACTCTCAATTGATCCAGATAATTTCATATCTTTCCACGGGTTTTCGAGTATTTTTACTACGCAACACATCGTTAGTAAATATGGTTTTTTAATTGTTCCCCAGGCTAACGATTCAGCATTTCATTTTACTATTATCATTTTTTTTAGTTTCCTGTACTTATTGAAGGAAGAATTTATGAAAGTGGAGATCATTATTATCAAATTCAAAAGGTTCATGATCTATGTGGAACAGTTAGTGACAGGCTAACTGAAACAGGTTTTTTGTTTATTTTGGATCGTAATTCTCTGATGTCGAATTTTTTTTCAGTAAGGGATGAACAAGGTCGTCGCCTTGATGGCAAAGTTGGTTTTAGTGGACATAGGACTAAGAGTTACAGTCAAATAGCTAAGGAAGTAATTCGGTTGAATAACGTAAGTATCATTTTTTTAATAGAGATTTTTTCAATAATTAGTTACTGTCAATTTATATTTTGTAATCTATGAATGTTTTCAAAACGATTATTTTCCATTTCATTAGAATCGTCAGAAATAAGGTAACACTTTCTTCATGAATACTGATCAAAAGACTTGAATACGTCCTTATGACGCAGTACCGTTTAAAGTTGTACTGTATTTGTTATGGTGAAATTAAATGTTAGTGTAAATATTCAAGGCATATCTGTTCTCGCATGTCGCCATTGTTTATGTTATTTTTTTAGGTGGATAAAAAGAAGGTTGATGAGTGGCGATACTCGAAAGGCTTGGAGATCATGCAAAAAGCGGTTCTTGCAAAGGTAATCGCTCCAATGTATTTGAGATGTAAGTATATGGGGGTTGTCCAGTGCTCGAATACAATGCTTGTTCTTTGTCATAGGTTTGAACTATTCTGATCTAGGTCTCGCAGTCTATGGTACTGCGTCAAGCGTTGTCGGAAAGTGGTAAAAAGATTTTAGTCCACGCCTTTCCTGGAGACAGTATTTACGGAGCTGGGTAGGAGTATGTTATCGTTTTCTTAATTTCGCTTAATTTTGACTTTTTAGGTGTAGACATGTACAGGTAAAGAAGTGGTGTGAGAGTATGAAAGCAAACGGTGCTACCACTATTAGGGTGAGTAAATCTTTTTACCATTAGTTAAGTACCTTTCACATTATTACGAAACACTATACTGGCTTAATGTTATCTTTTAGTCAAGGTATTTTATCGTATTCTAGATTCCAGCCACATTCCCCTTAACACCCGAAACAATTGTGAACTGCCCTAATTTTGCCTATGGTCGAAATGTGCTTGGCGTTATTCTCATGCAGCTTAGGTTTGTTGTTTCCATTTTTTTGTTGGTTTTTCAAATGTCCGTTATGACAGTTTTTCGAAGGAGTGACTAAACTATTTGAATAAGTACATATGTTTTGAAGTGGTTTGCAATTCCTTTTTTAGAGAAATGTTACGTGAGAACAAAGTGCCGATAGTTGATCTAGGATCTGTATTTGATTCGCTCCGAATTGGATCTAATAATGTTGATGCAACTATAGATGACCAGGTCTGTAAATTTTGTAATACTATCTCCAAATTTTATCCTAGATTATATTATATAAGCTGGTTTTCATATCCTGATTAGTTTATTACAGTAGTACTAGTAATTTCGTTAATTTCAATTCTTTCAAGGATTGTGGTGAAGGATTTGCAATTGGAGGTGGAAATATTCAAGCTAAGATTGGTGGTGGTACCAGTAAAGCTTAATTAATGTCAAATAATAATATCGTTAAATATGCTCATCAGAGAATGTATTTGCAAAACGTGTTTACTTAATCATACGTACATATTTATGTTCTGTTCCTGTTAGTTATTGATAATTTTCATGTTTTCTATTAAACCAACCGGTTTCATATAATTAACGAATGCTTCTAGTTTGTTATTTATGAATGTTTACATGCTTCTATGTTTAAACTTGTTTTCTTCTGTTATTTGTTTATCTCTTCGTAATATTTGTCAAGACTAGTAATTAGAAGCACTTCTAATAAAGCAAAAATGTGCAGTTATTCGTTCTATGGACATTGTTTTTCTCAGCCGTCCTACTTAATAAATAAAGATTACTGCAGTCATCTAGAAAGGATAGCAATCTATTCCCTTTTCATTGTATGTGAGGCTAGAGGAAATGCACGGTTAAGAATGAAGGCAGGCTGCAGACTAAGCAAACAGCATGGTTGTGGTTCCAAGTTTTTCAATCGTACGTCAAGTGAGGATGGACTATGGTGTCAAAAAAAACACTGGTTTCTACGATGGTAACTACTCTCTATACTACCGAAGTCCTAGGTCGATAGTTCTCTCTAGCCGACTCAGTATCATGGGTATATAAACGAAACAACGATTTTCCTTAACATTCGGATGAAACTGTACCGTTTAACACAATCGAAAGTCAATAAGGGGTGAACTCACAGTCTCAAACACTTCAAGGGTTACTGTAAAGAGCAAGTGAATCCCATATCCATGCTGTTACTGATAATACGCTTGAGAAATACATGGATTTCACTACTTAAACTTTTTATTGTAATACAATAATAATGAACATAATTCGTTGAATGAAAAAACTGGCTTCCTTACTATTCTAGGAAGCCATATTTATTTAGTGAGAAACCGTAATTATCTGGCACCAAACTAGTATGTTGAGAAAAAACTTTTCTCTGATGCCGTAGTGAGTTTTGAGGTTGATGAAATATATTTTCTCTCTTAAGTTATGTCGCTTATTCCTCATTTCATTTAAATATAATATTAAAGTGTTTCCATATTATCTTTATTCAATTATCGTAATTGAAACATTTAGAAATAATCATTGGTATTAAGCTTAAATATTTAAGTTTATTTTTGCACATTCTTCTCATTGAAATTCAAATGAAGACCAGCCATTTTCCTTCTAATGCCTTCAGTTTCCTAGTAATTATCCTGATTTGCCTTCATCTAGCTCGCATCTGATTTTTATGAGCAACGTTTTCAATGGAGATGTGAATCAACATAAGAATAATACTAATATTCTAATGATTTTCTAAATGAAATACTGTAGATTAATAGTGAAACCGTTGTAAAATATGGTATTGACGTCACGGAAGGGTACGGTAGGAAATCAACCGAATACATTTTAAGCTTACTGTTGTATATTTTGAATGTTATCATTATCTGCAATCAACTTATAACATCATTACATCATTTTAAATATGTGTTTTATAAATATGATCACTCATTAATCACATCTCTACAATTAATCAATACGTAAGCGAATTCGGATATGCAAAATGCGATTTACGAGTTACACCGTAATGCTATTAATGTGAATCGAATTTATAGCTAATGTGTTGCTATAAATGAAAGATACTGTAGAACAGTTTCGTTATAAGTACGGTAGCTTTTCGTTAGTTTCTGTCAATGGTTTATATTCCAAAAAATGTGCAATTTTCAAATAATCAGAAGGTAATTCAGATTGTACATTAACTATTTAAGAGGTATTTCTCTAGCTTTAAACTAATCGATTCAAGATAGCTCTGCTTCAACTATCTTAAATGAGAATAAACACTGGAGTTATCTATTCTTATGAGATGCTTACTCTTATTCTTATGGATTTCTTATATTCTTCTTCATTGATATTATAGATTGGTTACAAGTCAGGTGATATGAAAATAGATTTGATGAGATTTCCAATAGTTATTAAACTGGTGCAGTTCAACTTCGTAGATTGTTCTGGTAGTAATTAATCGGATTTCAAAGGGTACTGTAGAGACTTGATTACACCAATGGATACATCTGATTACTAACTTGCTACGTTTTACTTGAATAGCCAGTATTCACGTATTTCGTAGGCTCGAACACTTACGGCATCATACAATATTTTTATTTTCTATCACCTATGGTAGATTATAATGATGCTTTTATATACGGCACGCTGCTGATTGATTTGCGAAATGTGGAATCTCAAGCAGGACTCGAACCTGCATCTACAGATGTCCAGTCTGGTGTGCAACCGATTGCACTACTGAGCATCATTACAATCCTGAGAACGTCGTTATAATCTATCGTGGTCAATAGAAAATAGAAATACTATGAAGACTGAATCTAAATATTGGGTAATTCCGTTATTATTAGCTTAACTGGTTGTAATGCTGTTGTTTCATTTGCTCATCGTCGACGGGCAAGTGTTGTTAAGGTACCCGTTTAGAGATAAGTGAAGCATTGAGTGGTCGCACATCAAACACAAAAGAATTGTTCTGATTTGTTTTTTAACATTGCTCGCTATGAAATTTAAATATATATATATATATATATATATTTCTTGTTATTGATTTTCTATTGATAAAACAAGAACTGTGTTGAACAGTATACTCCATCGTGTTCTCCTATATGTCCATTGTGCCATTACTTAGAAATGATTATTAATGAATAGCTAGAAAAATCATTTAACTTGTTTTGCTTGCAAGAGACCTCCATTGGAGAACGCTGAACGTGAATCTGTGAGGTATATCGCTCAGAGGAAATGCAAATCCAATCACCTCTATTATTCATAGCAAATCTTGAATCTAAGCAGTCGAATAATCTCATTAAAGTGAGTTCCTTTTTCATATCATCTTTATTTGTGTGGAAAGCTCTAAATATTAATCTCGCTTGGAAGGGCAGATGATTCGATGTTGTGTCAAAACATCTCCGTCACAATAAACAAATAGTAATCATTGAGTTTTATCGTTAATAATTTCTAAACTCAATGAATTTAATAAAACGTTACGCTTTATGCTTCGTGTTTGAATTTCTGAATTCAATCACCGAAATGACGCTTGTAGAATAATTGAAAAGTTGTTGTCGCTTCGATGTTAAAGTTTCATAAGGTAAAATTAGTTTAGTGAAATATAACTCTACTCCAAACTCGAGCACAACTCAGTCGTCGTTTGCTCTCTTCTACATTCTCATGTGATGAAGATAAATATGTATAAATGACTACAATTACTAAAATACATTGATAAGCATTACAAATAAGCCTTGGTGTTGATCAATTTGGAGATGTATTTGGAACAGATGCGCCGAGATATAAGCATGAAACGTAATGATAATTAAGCGTACAAATAGTGCCATACAATAACTTACGGTGAAACATTGTTTACCTAGTCAGTACTTATGAAATTTTGTATGATCTGGATCTATTCATTCATTAGCCTGAAAGGAATAGGAGTTGTAGAATGTTTAGGAGCGTAATCAAACTGGTGAACAATTCAGTACGCCTGAGCAGCACCTTCTACAGTTGCGCTACATCACATCGCTGTCTAGGTAAAATAAAAAAAATGGAGATATCACTAAAAATGGTTTTAATGTCGGCTTCTCATAATATCAAAGCTGAGGCAGATTCTTGACTATCTAATCAGCTTAGAGAGATTTGAGTTCATTCCTATATGACGACACCGAAACCACCAATGGTCACGAGATTCAAATTCAGAATTGCAAAAAATTTTATATGAGGATCTTTGCTTCATCAAGAAAAAAGAAAAACATCTGTATCTAGAAAAATGTTTCAGTTTTCAGCTATCACGAAATTTATCAGCGATAACGAAATCAAATCACCTTACTGTATTGTTTTTCTGATGTTCGAAAAAAGTTCTGTTTACCTCATAATAAACTAAAGTCTGTGTTGAATTAAAGTGAAGAAGTGATGAAGTTAAATAACCTCTCTTTGAGTCTCGAATTATTCCTTTTTGCCGTGTGCTAAATATACGCCAGATATGTTGGGCTTAGATTATGTTTTGGATTGATATACCTCAGGTAGACAAATTCGTAATGGAGCGTGGTTGTTTCTACCTCCATCTGAATATCAAAAACTATATCCTCAACAAATCTGCCTTGCTCTCGATTTCTTTGAATAAGCTAGAACTCTAAGTGGTATCGTTACTATACTTGGCACTACATTGTATTATAATATTATTTTAGTCGTGAGTTGAGTTAGTGTTAAATTGATTAGCATATAATATGCATAAATAACTCACTAGCGATAAATATTCGTAAGCAATACATCAGATATAACTTATCAATTATCATTATGATTTTAAAAGTAACACTTAGTAGGATATATGGATAAGTTGTCTTCACATATTGCGTGAGCTTCAGCGACTCTTCAAAGAGCTTCATTGGCTCAGCTTAATAATCGTTGGAACCCTCAGGACACTTTGTTCAAGCGTCTTTAGGTCGTCAACACTGGCAGTCATAGGCTTTTATAAACCAGAGGTATATACTACTACTGTATTGCTTTATTTTTTATCAGTAAGACCGCAGATTCTGAATGAGGAATACATTAGCTGAGGTTTCATATGAAAACGAAAATGTCCCTCAAATGTAATGTTCGATGTAATTGTTTTTTTTGTATTTTAAAATTATCATTCATAATAAAAATACATAAAATGATTGAGTTTTTATTTCACATGTGCGATTATTTTGCTTTACAGAGGTAAGAGTTTTTAAAAGATTTAAGGAAATGTTTTCGATGATCTACCCTTTTATTAGCGGGGTATTAAAGTAATTGTAAATTCAAGGATAAAGCATTGATATTTTTATTTATTCTTCATCAACTATGATAGGTTATAATGGTATCGTTCTTATATTATTAACAATGCTGAGGTAATTGTAAAACTTCGAACCTCAGGCGGAATCAACTGTCTTACCTCAGGTTTTCATCTTTATAATTAACTCAGCATCATTAGGAATAATGCATTGATAACATAAACAGTAAGACTTTCCTAATTTACTTTTCTAATCGTTTGGTTTTGAATAGATTTTTTTTCCACATATAATTATTTCAGCGTTTGAACGTTTTCAGAACGGAAATAAATTTGCCGTAAATTCATTTACTTTAATGACGTTAGCTTAATGTTATTCATCATCAAATTGAATAAATTATTAAGCAAATTGATTTATCGATTATCGATTACTTAGCTTTTCTATGATCACTGAGCTTATATGAAACTATCGATAGCCAATTACTGTTTTTTTTACCTTTATGTTGAAAAACAGTTGAAAAAATTTCTTGCATAAACAAGTTTAGAATAACGACTACAGAATGCTTAGATGGTTTCTAGCCAGAAAAAAAAAGTAGGTTTTCTGCTTACCAGGTTTTTTTATTTTCTTTAATTCTATTGATTACTGTAGTTAAATGTTACTACAGTAATCTGGTAGATGTTTTTCAACTGAACTCTAATTTTTTACTCGTTTTGATCATTTACTTACTCAGTCGTTATTATATATGGTATTCCATTTAATTTTAATCATTTTGATTCAAAGTATTTTTAATTCCGCTTCATATATTAGCATTAGCAGCATGGAATTATATCCGCATACGGTAGATTTTCATACAGTATCCCAATACCGTAACCAACGTTTCCTCTCATATTTTCTGAAAACATTTCAAAAAGTTACATCTATCGTTTGTGAGCTGAAAAGTAAGGATTAAAATCAGCTATGAGACTGAGGGAAAACAGTGCGTTCGTTTTTTGAGCAGTAAAGATAGTTCCTCACTTGAGCAATTTTATCAGACACTTTTAGTCGAGTTTCCATATCCCTCACTTAGGTGATTTAAAGTGAAAGCATTTCTTTTGCTGTATTTATCATGAAAATTTTCTTATCATATAATTCTTCGTATTTAATTTTTATAACATAAGTCTAATCATTTGCCACATCAGGAAATCTTCAATCGTTTTGGTTCAATTTATTCATCCATTTATGCTATTCAACTACCAAACTGCATGCCTCATCCCTCTTCTATGCTTAAACTTTTCAGTTTTCTTTATTATTCTTTTTTTTTCGTACAATTTCAATTAATAAATCTCTATACAGTAGTTGGCACAAATTGTTTTGTTTCATCGATTCTGAAGCATATGAAAGCTGCATACGTACTGGAAGTGATTTAATATGAAGTCATTTATTCTATCTATAACGTCTATTCAACAAATTGTATTTAACTCATTTGAGTGAGTCTAACCTTTTTAATATTTTAATTATTATTAATTGTAGCAATATAAGAGCTTTAAACTCTATTGTAACTTTCTTAAAATAGTAAACACCAGTTTACTGGTGTCGACGTACATATGTGCTTGTCAGATTGTAAGTATAATTGGTATGAGTTGATGTGACGTAAAGTGTGAGGTTGAAAAAAAAAATTTCGGCTTCCTCATGTCCACTGACCTCTAACATTATACAATGATTCAATCTCCCTCATAAATTACCATAAAAAAATTATTTTGAATTCTATAATCTACACCAGCATCGCTATTCAACATTTTTTGTTGTAGAAATCCGTGTTGATATTGAATTGCTGGATGAGAACTAAAAAGCCGAAATAGTGAAAAGCTGGTTAGAAATGAAGAGTGA
>KN716337.1:157605-173551 GCA_000816705.1 Dictyocaulus viviparus
ATACTATTTAAGTAAAATATTTTATATTTGTAACGACATTCAACTTCAGCTTGATTTATATTCGATACGAATTAATGTAAATATTTTTCTTTCATTTTAATATCATTCATTATTACACATGCATAGTAAATAAAACGTCTAGCAAAAGGAAAGTTTTATTTGGTGATGACGTCACTATGGTTTTTACGTGAAAAAGTGCATTTCATTTGAAGCGCGAAAAAAAAAAACAAGAGGTTTCTTTTTCATATAATACAAATTCTAAAGTGTATCGCTTACGTTCTTCTGATAAGCCGTTTGCTTTTTCTGATGTTTTTTATACATGGAGAAAATCTCCAGAATTACGACCGACGTATGTACGGGAGTGTTGACATTTTGACCACTGAACATTGATCATCGTCGTGTTATCTAATCGATATCTATGTGAATACATATGGGAGGTCATATACAAACTCATTACTGTAATTTAATTACCTCAATTTCTCCCTCTTCTTCTTCTTCATTATATTTCTCATACGATTATTAATAAAAATACCAAATTTCCATAAACGCAACATTTTATCGAGACGAACTGTTTTTTTTTGAGGTTTGTAGTTGTTTTTTTTTCAATATTATACTTCTCAACACCAACAGAGAACACGTTTCTATTTGTCAACAGATAAACATTTGAATAAATAAGTCAATGCATGTTATAGATGAAGAAAAAATCAGTAAATTACCTAGAAACATCAATGTTTACGGAAAGTACAAACTGTTAATTTTGAATATAAAAGTTTAAGGACAGAAGAATAAGACCAATATACCTCATTGTTGGATACGCCTCGCATTCGTTGTCCACAAAATATCCTCAAAATATCGTTGTCCTCCTTGAGGATATCGTGAAGGCGATTGAATGTCAGTCTGGTAATCCACTGATTGCTTAGAGACAGCCAATCTTCATCTACTCAGTGCAGCTCATAGTCCTAGATTATTCAGCTGAAGTAATGCAAAGCCTTAAAAGTGGAAGCTCAGTTGGTTTAGGTGTAAAGTTGTTGAATTTGGACATCACTGCTACGTCCGCCTCAGACCACTGCTCTAGGCTTCCATTAAATATCGAAATGACATTATAGAAGAATTTTTAAACACTTTTCATTTATTCAGTCAATTTATTTCTATGCTTTTTTTATTATTAATATTTTCAGCTAAAGAAAAGAGAAAATCAAATAAGGAAATTGTAATTTTATTTAAAACCAAACATAGTTAGGGAAGGAATCTGAGTGACTGCACAATAATTACTTTCTTAATCTTTAGTGTGTTTGAAAGATGAGGCAAATCCAAAGAGAGGAATAATAAGGACAAGCATACTGCTTCATTTCTATTAGAGTTTCTTATTAACTCGAGATTTTTTGCTCATGTCAATCGGGTATCGATAATTCCAGTAGTAAAAGTAAGTTTACAAAAAGGTTTTTTATGGCTGAGGTAAATGATAATGGACATTGTGGACGTTCATAGAATTTTCCATATCATTATTGTGTATCGTACTGCAGAACGTCAAACCTCATTTCGACCTCGCCTGACAACCTCACGTCGTCGATGTAACTCCGTTCAGGATATTTGCGGCAATTAATCTACGTAAACATCAACAATATCTACATTATATCACAATCGTATCAGATTTCAATTAACCTCATTCACCCTGTCCAATGAAAAAATTTGAATCTAATTAAAAATTTGATTTGAGAATTTTTCAATTGTAAAAATCGATATGTTCTTCTTTCTAATAAATTATTCGAGCGAGTAATTAAATGAAAAATGCAAAAAAAGCGTTTCTTATTTTTGTTTTTTCTCCTCATATGATCAGAAACATAATTGAGGAAAAAAAAACCTTTGTTAATTAAAGAAATTTTAGTAAAAAGTTACTCAAAGATTTCCTCTTTGAACAAAATTTAAATCTAAGCAAACTTAATTGAGGTAGATTTATGCTAATCGTTAATGTGTTTCATTATATTACTTGTTCGATTTTGGTACTCAACTGCCGACAACATAAAATTGATGACATCAGTAATTTTCCCATAGTTTATGAATGTTTCCATATGAAAAAAAAATAAAAATATATTATATATGATTGTATAAATATGGTCGTATAGCAGTCACCAGAATTTCATCGCTCTTGAGGGGCACGTGAGGTTGGCTTAGAGGGTTTCATTGAAAAGCACAATGCAAGACAAACTATACTCACGTCGCTTTTTTAAAGCATTTATAACATTAGTCACTTTAGACTCTAAATCAACATTTAAATTTGAATCAACAAAAGCGCTTGACAAGAAGAAGCAAGCTAATAAGTTTAAGCGTTGATGAATTTCTGTGGCGGGACACACCTACGCATTCGTGCTCAATGTGATATCGTGGAGGTGGTTGAGTGCGAGCGTGGACTATACAGTGACTTGAGTTGACCACTCTTCACCAATTCAGTGCCAGTTATCTTATCCAGACTCCTCTGGTACCAATTTACCGACCCTGGAGGGATGGTGGGTTTGGTTGGTTGAAGGCTGCAGCGTACTGATTCGGTCCTTCGTGTCACTGTGGCACCTCAACCACTGAACCAACTGCATGGAGTAATCGGAGAAAAACCACTAGGCTGAGCGCTTTTAACAGGTTAATTCACCAGGTGCTAGTGTATTCATGTAGAACTTTCTCTGTAAAGTTGGATTGTATCTTGTCACGAATTTTTCTGGCTTTGCAGAAGCCGACGAGAGCGAAGATGTGTTGGACAATATTTGGAATATGCTGTATTTTTTAATTATACATTCTTCAATTATTCAATTGTAGCAACTAGAAAAATATCGAGGTAAAGGTGTTTCGTAAGCTTCTTAGGTAAAGTATAAACTCAGAGTAGAATGCAAGAAATGCAATGAAAGAAAGAATGCAAGAAAAGAAATTGTAGCCAATTATTGCTATAAATCATTGACTAATTTCGAAGCTCAGCTTACTTTTTATTCATTGTAAATCTACTAAGAGAATACTGTGAGAAAAATACCTCTAGGAGGAAAATTTTCGCATAGTTATAATTATTTACCTAAAGCTGTTGTCAACAGTTGTCGAAGCATATCACAATGGTTATAGTTGGCTAAAGCAGAGTGATAAACAAGTGAATGGTCATCGATGAATAGATCAAAATTTTGGTGTTGTTCCATCGTGATGAAATACGTCACGCATTTCTCTTCAGCGTAGTGTACTAAAAATAACTGGACGCGATTCTTATACGACGCGAGCCGAGCAGCTTTAATCTAAATAGTGCTTCTCTACTTTTCGGATTTTACGGGAAGGTGGGGTTTCAGTTTTAATAGGCTTCGAATCGCAAGGAACTACCGTCGGCTTGACTTAGCGCTGTAATCTATTACATCCAGAATATGTGAAAGTTAAGTAACACTGCCTCGTATCAAATTAATTGTTTTCTCACCAACTATGGTAGGTTACAATTGTCTCATATTTTTGTCAAAATTTTATGCTTCGAAATGTAGGAGTTCTGACGTATGTCAACGATTAAAGACCACAGACGCATTCGTACACGGTAAGGTGTTGAGGGTTGGGTAGGCAGGAGACGTAATGCGTATGAATGTTCATCGGTGGACACAAACTGTAAATGATTGGATCGCATTGGAGATGAGACGCCCTGTAGCGCGACCACCAGTTCGTTGGTCAGATCTATTAATAAAGGCCCTAGTAAGTGGTCATGATGCTCAACCAAAAAATAGAACGCAAAAAACTCATTGGACTACCATCGTGTGCAATAAACAGAAACGGAAGTTTCACTTGTGCTCGCTGGACATCGTTGTTGATCAACGGAAACTCAGGTGATCCCGGTAATGATTGTGTAGTATTGAGTTAATCACAATTTTGGAACTTAAAATTATCATCATCCCACAGTTATTAGTTTCACCGAGTGTAAATCCAATATTGACCTATGAGATCCAAGCTGTCATCGAAAAGATGCTAATCATATCTTTTAGGAAAATAGGTAAAACATTAACTGATCCTAAAATGACAACCTCAATAGCAATGTGGTAGCACACCAGACCGACATCTGATGATGCGAGTTCAACTAACTTCTGAATTTTCCAGTTCTCTAGTTGAACCAGCATTGTGGAGGCTTAAATGGAAATGGTTTTTTTTTCCTGCTTTCACCATTGGAACTGCATAAAAAAGTATTTATGCTAATTGTTGTGACACGGTTGGAAATCCATGCTGGGGTTTCACTCATTGTTTTGCATATCTAAGTCATTAGAAACTAAACCGTTGTTCTCATCTCAATCGTTTCTGAGTTTCGATTTTATTTTATTGATTTTTTTACACTACGTCTTATCATTAGCTTCAATTTTATTTGATGGAAAGATTTTTAATTACAAGTTTATTAAATGAAAGTGCTTTAACGATAACGAATAGGCGTGTCGTCGTTAGTTCAATGAAACGGAGTTGAACGTGAGTTCTAGATTATCGCTAGAATAGTGAGGTATGTTGATTTCTATTTGATTTCAATAGAGGTATATTTGCATAGCGTTTTTTTCCACTAGATGTAAGCTGAACGAAAGTTCAATTCTTTTCAAGCGGTAATTCTCTAGACATTATCAACCTGTTCAAATCAGCTAGGAGAAGATCGTAGCAACACAACTGTCAACCTAGTGTTCTAGCCAACCCATATTTTTTCTCTTCCCGTCTTTACTCGATTTGTTACTTTCCTCAATCCTAGAATCCTTACGATCATATTAAAACAGAAATAATTAAACTTATCATACAATCATCGTCTGCCTGGTCAGATATTATCGATTGGTTTCATCGGATAAGTTATAAGCTAGATGTACTTTTGAATCAGGTGAGGATTAAATTTACAATTACACTCAAAGTCCCTTCACATTTCTTTATTAGTGCGAATTTTTTTTTGTCAATTATCTCACTTGATACTAAATGTAATACACTTATTTTTATTATTTTCATTTGCTAACAACACAACACAATGAAAAATTGCTGTATTGATTAGAAAAAATTGATGACTTCATTAAAAATGGATGCACAACAAAATCATTCTCTAAAATTTAAGCAGAATCCAATAATTACAGAATAATCAATAAAATGAATCAATGTGGAAGAAACCTTCTGTTGCGGATTCGAGCAAAGCCTGAAATCAGCTTGACCTCCTACCGTATACACAGAGTTGTTTGAGGAAAAAAAAATGATTGATGATAAAGCTCTTGAATAATTGATGTTACTAATTTATTAAACTCATTGAAAATTATACTGAGGTTTTTTCATCGACTTTTTATTTTCGATGCTTTCCATGAAATTTCACTTGTCCTAAAAAGAACCTCATACTAATATTGTTTACTGAGGAATAAGTATTAACGTGAAGAAGAAATAACTCAATAAACTAATGTTTTCCAAATAGTCTAAACTTATATTTTGGGTTTTTATTAAAAATGAATAAAATTTTCATTCTCTCTTTATGATTAGAATCATTTCTCTATTGATTAAATCTATGATCTACGTAATAAATAAATGACTATAGGCGATTTATTTTATAAAATTTGATGATTTCAATCTGATACATCTCTGTGAAAAATGATTGCAAAAAACATCATGTTATCATTTTATGAAAAGCATATTGAAAAATCTTAATGTTTTCGTTTTTTGACATCAAAAGTTTGTTTATTGTTTATTGTTTATTTGTTCATTTATTTGAAACATTGTTTACTGTTTACTTTACTGAATAATTTAAAATTTCAGCTTAACGAATGCCACTTAAACATTCGATTCATTCAGTCATTTTTTGAGGCGATATATAGGTTTTCCTACTATGTGAATGATGAAATCATTGGAATGCTATTCTTTGTACTTTATTGATCGAAACGCAACTACCGTAATCGTTTCCGAATTAGTTTCATACGGTACTTGAATACCATCTACCGTAATCAAACATATTGCAATTACTCGTATAAGTGAGCATTTTTTATAAATGATCTAATAAATGATAAGGATATTGATTTCCTTGAATTAAAGCTTTTTCCTCTATGTTGTCAGTATTATCCATCTTGAAAGTTTTCATTGTTCAAAAAAGAAATGAGGAGATAAGGTATATGAGTGAAATCGAAATAGAAGTTTCTCGAGATGAAATTGACTAATCGCTACCATTTCCTTTTTATTTAATCTTACCATTGTTCATTGTTCATTGTTCATTATCGATATTATCCTTAACTCCTCTAGAAATCACTTGATGTATTCAACTTTTTTCTTCTTTCCACGTGTTCATTTAGGTGAGTACAACGAAGTATCTAGCTTTTTCCTGCTTGTTCTTTGATGGTTCTTTCGTCTTATCCGAGTGTAGCCTTACTATAGTATAGCCTTACTTCATTCACAGCTCATTACCATATTCCTTCACAAGCAGCTAAGAATTGTTCTGAGGTTTATGTACTCTTTCACCGAAAAGGTGTTTCAGAAAACTTTGCGCTATTTTTCAACTTTAACTTTAAAAAACACTTTTTTCCTGATTAATAGGGCTTCTTCCTCTCTATTAATATTAAATTTCCGAGTATTGACTATGCTTTTCGTTCATGCATCATCAGCTGTCTATCAATTTTTCAAACTCATGTTTTGAGTTTCCTTTATACATTATAAATTGAGAGCAAAACGATAAACGTTTACGTTCCTGTGACATCAGCAACGCATTCGTGTTCAACGTAATATCGTAGAACGAATTGAATGGAATTCTGCACTACACAATAGCTTAAACTGAAGATTTTTCACTGCTCTCACCTTGTCAATAAATCTTATCCTCTCAAATTCTCCCAATAGCAATTTATCGATTTAAGAGAAATGGCAAGTCTGACAGACTTGAACTCAGACGTGAACTCGGGCACACTAACTCTAGCCTGTGACCTCCTTCCACTGCTCTAAGAGATCTATCAATTTGTTGACGATTTTTTATACTTTTTTTTTTCACTGTATAGAGCTTTAACAGTGGAATAATCCAGAAAACATTAACATCGATCTTATCTGAATTTACAGTAGATTTACATCAACAATAATTCTAAGTCTATAAAATGGAAAACGGAGAATCACTCAATACTCCATGAGTGATTTTACTGATTTTGATTAGCGTTTATTCAAAAGCATAGAATTTAGGAAGTCTAAGCTAGAATACGGAGTGGCATTCTCGTGATTCCAATTACCACCTTCCTCAATTACCACTCAACAAATCAAAAAAGAGCAAAGCTGGATTATCGAGCCGCAGTCGGTTTTACTAATACTACTACATCTTATACATCTCAGTCATTTTTTCCTTCTCATTCTTTTTCCACGGTTTCTTTTTCACTATGAACAATAGAAATATCAAAAACATATTAAAGACCGTTGTTTTATGTTTATTTCATAAATTAAAGTAATAAAGTAATGAAGTAGTTAAGAACTCGTCACGCTAACTTATGTAAATCTTTACCGTGCCCCTTCAAAGCCCTCAAAACGTTATTCTCTTGCCTCTCTTTATATGTAGTATGTTCGTGTTTTCCTTGTATATTTTACACCATTAAAATCATTTTTATTGAGGTCAGAGACTGAAAGGCCTCCCTTTAGTTTTTTCTGGGTGATTTTGATCTACTAAATCCTGTGGCTTTGTATTTACCTTGGAATCTCGACGGTTTACTAATTTTCTGATTCTCTGACGGATTCTCGTCAGATTTCATTACAAAAAAATATTTTTCAAACTATTGCGATCTCTTCAAAATCCTTGAAATTTTTTCCTCTAAACACATCCTTTTTAGAACGTGGGCATTTTTAGTTTTACCTCATGGGAACAACTTTTAAATAATGAGCTTTCACCTCAACAAGTATAACACATTCTGCCGAATCTTGTTTATGAAGAAAACAGCTATTTATTTGTTTTATTCGCTAAATATTTTTGATTGAAAATAAGAAGCATTGTTGAAAAGTTGTAAAAGTTATCCAGACCTATTGATTAGTTAGTTTACCACTCAGAACGTTTGGCGGGTATCCTCCAATAAATTTGGAAGACAGAACGATGTAGTGTTGTTTTTCATTAAGCGACAAAATTATGCTACGTCTACTATGAGGTAATTCATCCTCTAGTAGGATAACAACGACGACATTATACATACAAAGCCTAATGAGAGAAAAAAGAATAGCATAAACGAAAAAACTGACTGGTGTGCTTTTTGTTGGAAACAAATTACAAGCTGGAAATCCTGAAGGGCTTACGAATATAGGCACAAAGCCTAAATCTATACATTCTTTTCCTTCAATATAAAAACTGAGCAGCCAATAGAGTAATTATGCAGCTCATTACATCCCAATAATCGACCGATTTCCGTTCTCAAGTAGAACGTAGAGCTTGAACGGTTGACGTGCCTTGCGTGTAGATGAACTCTTACTACAACCTGAACGGTAGATGTTTTCAAATAATGTGGTTAAGATGGTGGTTAAAATATTGCTGCCCAACCTCATGTAAGCTTCCTTAGCCAAATTTTTTCTCAATGTATTACAACTCACTTCTTTGAAATGTGCTTCATATTTCTTCCCACGTTAAATGTTGCGTTGTATCGTGAAGGTCGTGAGGTTATCTATAGTTTCACCGTTTTCCTTTACCGAATCCTCTTACATGCAGTAAATTACGAACAGACTTACCGCATAATTGACTAACATAAAGTATTCTGACAGCATGTAAACAAAAACTGAAGCTGAACAATAATGTTGAGTTATTCGAAATTTGGTTCCTTCCCATTTCTCGTCATTAAACGAAATGAGATTAGTCATTTTGTGAATTTTCTTATGAGTTAAGCTTCTTTCAGTTTTCTTTCATAATTGAGTTATGATTTCTGCTCTATCATTTACTCCTTCGTCACTTTTTCTACCTCATATCACTATACTGATATAATAAAGCTCTTGTATACAACTGCTTGCAGATTTAATGAAATATTCCGCTAGGAATTTGTACAGAAACCTTATCTAATTTCATCAAGCATTTTGAAAGCTATTTTCTAGTTATATTCCCTAAAATATTTTTCCTGTATGTGATCTATTAGGGTCGAAAATGAAGCGAACGCAGGGCTTAATAAGTCATCTAAGGCCCGTTGTTAATCATACAAGCTGGACGACTCGAGTGATGCAGAAGAAATTATAACGGCACCCAGGCAAACGTAGCCTTCCATCATTTACAGATCGATGAATTGGTATGGAAGTCATCCAGAAGGGTTGGCAACACCACGTCGTTGATAGAAGATTGATCCTCACTAGCAAATTTGAAGATAACTCGCATTTTTGCACCACTATATCCTGGAGGACAAGAACGCATGACCCTTCGCTAAAAAACCATTCATAACTGCACCAGTGTTCTCCTCTTTATCCTCGTCTGTTATTTGAAGTAGTGTTGCCTCGCCTTTCAGTTGAGATTTACAAGAACTCAACACTCTGAAAAATTTGTCATTTGTCAATCATTTTGTCATGTTTGGTAATTCTGATAAGCAATTTCCCTTGTTCCATGACAGCACCATTTCAGAATTCAACAGATTCATTTCAACCGTAAGCTTGTTTAGGAGTACTTGAGGCAAGTAAATAGTGTTTTCTTTCTTTGAATTCACAATACAACACAAAAACAGGCTAACGTTTCGTCATAATCGCCTTCTTCAGAGCCTCCTAAAAATGAATTTCCTCTGTTTTTTGTGTAAGCAACTGTTTATAGAGGTAGAATAATGACTTATGTTTATTTACAGATGCCGAGGTTACACGATAGCCGATCTTGGAAGCTTTCAAAACAACTATCAACTGCTTTATTTCGATTCAAACAGCAAAAATTAATGAGTTCTACGAGTTACTGGTTCTTAAAACAATCTCGTGGATATCGACCGTCTCCACCAACAAGACGTTAGAAAGGATTCTTCAAACAATTCAGAATGCTTCAAAATCAAATACTATTTGAGTCGACATTGTAATGACTCCAAATGTTTACGAAAAAAACTGCTCTAGTCAGCAGATTAATTTATGCATAAACCTGCTCAAAGAGGTACCTTGTAGATTTTCCACGATGGTTGAGTATATTATGAAAGGTTACATTTCGCATTTGCCAGCTTAAGAGAATGAAGCCAATATCGACTAGATTAAATGAATCTGTAGCGAGATGATGCTAATAACACATCTCCATTAAGAATGTAACGAGGTAATGAGCTTTGATTGCACAAGCAGCTCGGCAAATGGTTCGAGTTTGATGCGTAAGCTTAGTATCGTATAGATATCAGTTGCAATAGATAAGACAATTGTAATGCAACAGACAACCTTATTTGCCTCATTATCCATATAAGAATTGATCCGTAGCATATCATCATTCACGCGCCCAATTCATTCAAAATCTCTGTTTCAATTATTACTGAGAGTTTCGTATACTGTAGTCATTCAGGTGATGATGACATTCGTGTTTCAAAACCCAACAACATTTCTAAAAGTGCACAAGTATTTCAGTAAGAGTCAGGCTTACCTATATAATTAATGATGCTAAATTTATCGAGGACTTTGACCTCGGCTAGGACTTGAACTCGCCACTACAGATTCACCGTCTTCTGTGCTACCGATTGAACTGTCAAGTTTTTCCTTCTGTGATATTTACTGCTATTGTTTTCAGTGGTACATGTCTCTGAATACCGTTTCTTTCACATAGTGAAATTTTCTCTTTTTAATCGCTCCAGATAGAAAAAGGATAGAAAAATTACCACGAACATATGATTATTTAATGGTGAGAAAAAGTACTTATCGTGATTTACAGTAGTCCGTTCTTAGTGTAAGTAAGCTAAGATGATCTTGTTTGATCATAGTGTATTGCGATTAGCCATGCAGTACCATTGAGTTTTAGCTTGTTCCTCATAACACGGAAGGATTATATGAATTACGAGCGTTTTTGTCCGATCAAGTCCATTCCCGTATATAGAGGACAAAAACTTAATAATATATGCAATATTTAACGCGATTTTCTTATAAGTATCTTAAGCGATTGATTAGAAAACTCGTTGGAACTCACTTATCATTTGCATAGAATTTACATAGCTTTTGTTGTTGACTTCCAACTAACATAACAACGTATGAATGTATAATTTTCGAGACATGTTTAAGTTTTTAATTGAAATGCTCAGATTTTCATATTGCTGAGCTTCATCGATGCTTAAATCTTTTGCTCAAATATCAGTATCAAACATAAAAACGTACGGTTTTGTTTTTTTGCCTTTGTTTTTTTTTCTGAAGACCAACACGTACTTTAATTGTTTATGTTTACAAACTGTGCTGCAGCAGGCATCATTCCAACGATGCTTTCCTCAAATATTCCTCACATATGATACCTTATATCAACAATACTCGTCTGTTGCCGATACGGTAACATCAACGTGATTCACTTTGGCACCGTAACATTTGTTTGTAAACAATTTGTCATTAATTAAACATATGATCATTCTACTACGATTTTTTCACCTCTTAAACTTATTGATAAACAAAAATACTTTGTTTAGTTCAATAATAAACAATTCAACCATTATTTCAAAAATAATCGATTCAATAATTTGTCGTATTTATCAATACGGTATTTTTTTTTCTATCACAATTATTTCATAATGAGCTAATATTTTTTTTTAAATTTCATCTAATTAAGCGCCACAAATAAACAAAGCTAAAATTGATTTTTACCGCAACTACAAAATAATTAGACGTAAACATCACACATTTTTTTTTTCCCTCACATAATATTTTATTGTTATAAATCTGTTAAGAAATGAATTAATTTACTTTACCTCACTTTTAAATTACTTTACAAAACCGAATAGAGAAAATGTTTCGTGTCTTTTTTTCCTCTAAAAGTACCTCAAAATTAGCGAAGCTTAAAACATTTTAACAATATGAGAAGGCTGAAGCTCAATCGCTAATGAATGACGTCACAATGCTAAGCGTTGTCTTTTTTCTATCATCTATCAGTTATCAATTTTCAACTAGCTTATTCAACATACAATATAATTCAGTGGACCACAAATTGTTATCGAAACAAATCGATACTCTATGATAGTACGAATTTGAGTCAAATCTGACTGTTTGAGTTTTGCGAATGACTCAATTAATTAGAAAAATCTTACGATTCTCCTCTAAAGATCACCGAGATTTGTCGTTTCTAATTATGCTACATTTTGTGACTTAAGTACATTAACTCCTACATTCTCTTCTCAGCAAAAGTAATCTACAAACAGTAACTCATAAAACCCTCATTGATTTCATGTGCCTACCGTTTATAACCATTATTATTAGCATTTGACGCATTACGGTAACACAGTTGTCATAAAACTCAATCGAATGATCTACTTCAATCGATTCCAGTATTACGTTTCTAACAAATACAATAATTAACAACAATTGTTATACTATTCCTATGTTATCTTTAATCTTATTGCTTATTTTAGATAGGAGGTATTCGCCTATTAACTGAACTCATTCTCCTCCTTTTTTTGTCTTTAAGATGACTGCTTTCATTTTTTTCATTTCTTAAAGAAATCCATTCATGTAAGAGAAAAAGCTGCGTGAATTAGCATTTTCTTTTCGAGGAAGACAAGTCAAATGCATTGATAAATAATGATTTCATTATAGGAATGAGTTCAAACACGAATGAGGTTAAGCTTTCAGAGGCGATAAAGTAACATCGTTAAGAAAAATGAAAACGAATAACCATAATGATTTTGTAGATTTTTGTTGCATCGAAAAAAAAATTTATTCGTATTAATTTAATTTGATTTATGAAATGAGTCAAATCATACGAACTCCTTTCATCTGACGAAATATAAAATGCCCAATCAATTCACTAGTAAATATGCAAATGATCAAAAGCTTATTCCTTTTCATAAGAGAATTTATAGTGTTAAACCACCGAAAACTTAGTGTTCTAGTTCTTCATAGAGAAAAGATATCATCAATATAACGACCTCGGAGGTAAATAAAGCTTGATTGATCAAAGACCATTTGTTTTGTTGATCATTGAACTATAGAGAATAACAAATTTATTAAATTCACAGCGATCGTTTTATGTCATCGATAAGCTGTGAGTAATAGGATATATCTTATAAGATGAATTCAATCAATATCAAACTGAGGCTTTTTCCTCGAAACTCTTTTAATAATCATAAAAGACTATCGTACCATTTCTATTGCAATCTCTATCGTCACCTAGGATGATTTTATCATTGCTGTGATAGTCAATTTGTAACATATGAATGAGGTAAGCAAGCTAGAAAACATTTAACGCCAGGCTGAACTCATACGACTAACTCAATTACCTCAATGAATGATTGGTTTGGTAAACAAACAAACGAAACTGCTACAAGTCACTTAACAGTGGGTTTGAAACCTATCAACTAAATTTATGCATGAAAGCTGAACTATTAACTCATTAAGTTTTTACAAAGTGTAGATTTTATCTTGAAAATTTATTAAATCTTATTAAGAATCATTAGAGGAAATATTTTTCCTCTCTCTTTTTTTCATTTTTGATAAGTGAACATTATCGAGTTAGGGATTTTTTTCAAAATATTAATTCAAATCTATTATTTATTAACTTAACTGATAGATGTAGAGTTCACTAGTACAACACGCAAGAGTTCATACATTTGACTCAGTCCGCACAAAAATCTACCTCCAACAAATCCTAATACAATTTGAGTATAAGCTTATCTATTCATGAAAAACATTAACAATATTCCATGCAAAATAATAAAATAATCTATTTCTTATTCCGACTAAATGTATATAATTCCTAATGTATAAACAAATTACATAAGAAATTGTGATCACATGAAATTCATATGATAGCATTTCAAATTTCTTAAACCAGAATTTCTTAAACTGTCAATCATTCGGAAACCTAATAATTTTTGAGCTTATCGATAGCATTATTTTTCCTCATTCTCATTTGGACTCATATTTTCACTCCGCTCTTTCAACAGTTTTAATAGTTTTGTTAATAGCAATAGAACTTATTTCGAGAGAACAAGTTTTGACAAATTCACTTATTAGCATAATATTTGACAGGAAGAATTTACTTCCACCTCTTAAAAATGAAGAAATACAACCTCAAAATCACTCCAGTTTATTTTGTAACGAGGTTTCCTTCCTGTGAACAATTAGAATTTTTTTCCATGTCATCAAAACTTGCGACATTTATAAAAATTTCGTATTTTTGCGTAAATATTCTAAAGAATATGAGTACACAGATGTTATCAGAAAAAGAGGTAAAACTTCCTCTGAAGCTCATCACTCTCTCATACTAAAACTATTCAACAGATTTCATAAAAAACATTCCGAATTAGTCATATTGATTGTTTAAAGCTGAAGCTGACCGTTTTCATATGAAATTATCTTAAAAATTAATTAGTTGAGGAATAGTGGAATGGTCCTGTCTGAAAAAAACTTCTACATCCGGATATCTTCGGAAAAGTACTGAACAATTCCTACATATAATGGATGAAATGTGATATTTTTAGTGACCTCCGAGGAGCACTTGTTTTAGAATTTGATACTTTTCAATACTTGCCGTGTTCTATGCAAATTTAATGACGTCAATGAGAGGAGATGTTGAATAGATTTGCGTGGTGCAATTGAACTTATGACTCAGAATGGATGTTGCGACGCTTGAAATCACTCAACTATCCTCATCTTCTATTCCTTTCTTCTTCTATAAGAAGTCGATCACGAATCACTCCGTATTAGCTCCAATACCATGGAGTTCAATAAGTACTCAATTATGAGGAATATGATAAAATTAAGGTATCCGGACAGTTCAAAAGGTCCAATATAATTACTAGAAAAATAAGAAATAATCATTTTTTTAATAATATAAAAAGTAGAATTCTTGTTTCGATTATAATAATTTTTTACAATCGTTGTTTGATTCTATTAGTATATAACATTGATAAGACATTTAGTTGTCAATCTGAGTTCAATTTCCTCATCGAGTCAATAAATCAATCAATACATATGAGATTAACAGCTTTGTGCCGATAAAATCAATAACGATTTTTTATCCACATTTTAAAAATGATCGATAACTTCTATGATAGTTCAGTGACTGGAACGAATTTTTATACAATCCTCATTCTTATTTTACATTTCAATGATTTATATAAATACATATTTATGTTTATATTTGCATTAATATATCTATTTGTTTATTTATTTATTTATGCATAATTTTTTATAAAAATTCTCATGAAAAAAAACGATCTAATGGTTTCCGTTTTCGCTTAAACATTGAATATTTCAATCAATAAATCATCATTTAAGCTCAAAAAAAAGTAGATATTTCTATGAAAAATTTTCATTTAATTAATTAATGAATTAAAAAGTGAGGCTATGAAAATTTTCTTCCTCACAAACAATTAATTCAAATTTAATTCAATTGTATTTCTTCCCTCATAAAACCATGAAAATTATATGATATAAAGAATATGGAAGTCTATTCAAAGTTTTTTTTTTGAAGAATATACGTGGATATACACATATATACATATATATATATGGAAAAATAAAGATTGACTGAATGCTGCACTTGTTCCAATCTTCAACTGTGCTCCATTTAACACTTTCTATCCCTCTCGGAAGTTCAGAGGGAAGAATTTGTGGTGGTTTGCCTCCGGGGGATAATTGAGAATCTGCCAACGAAGTCATGAAACGAAAAAGCTCAGTACAGAGCTTTTCCGCTATCAATCCCATATCATGACTGGAGGTAGTCGTTATCCCGTCATCGTTTAGCAAAGCTCACAGACGAGCACAACAATCACGAAAGTCCTAAAATATATTATATATTTAAATACGAACAGATACATATAAGCTGAGACTTATATAGCCCTCATGACTATTTTATTTTTATTTTTTCTATTTCATTATTTTTTTTATT
>KN716337.1:180202-191520 GCA_000816705.1 Dictyocaulus viviparus
TATATATATATATATATATATATATATATATAAAGAAACCCGATCTTAAACCCTCTTAACAAAATCTAGAGGAGAATTAAACTTGTACTGTTTGTCGATTGGTAACCTCATCACTCCCATGAAACAGTAATTTAGCTACTCATCAAGTCATCCAGATTTGAAATAGAAATTCTTTATGTCTCAATAATTTATCTAGATCTTATACTTCAACCATTTCGGCCGGACTACAATTTGGACCAGTAAGATTAGTACTTGCTAAATTCACTTTTTCCAGAGTTCAGAATACTTCAAACAAGATTGCTTTTAATCCAATACCTTTTACAATCAATAGACAATCACATTTCCCATAGAAGCAGCAAGTGTGAAGAGGTAATGATTCAATCAATTACTAACGTACATACCCGTTTGCTATCTATAAAGGTGTTGAACGAAAAAAAAAAGTAAAACGTAGAGGTAATTTCACAAGCGCTAAAAAAAACATCAAGGTAAAAATAATAAAGAATGCAATGAAGAATAAAACAAAAAATTAATCCACAAGGATTAGACGGTTAATTGTTCAATGACAGTACTGAGTATCACATTAATGGATATTCTAGAAAATGGATCACTTAACACAAGACTACATTGAATCTTTTCAGAAATATACATTCCAAGACAAGGAACAAAAATTAACTCTACTACGATACAATGAATAAAGCTAAATTTGAAACTGAACTAATATCGATAAGCGTACATAATGAAACATATACATTCACTTTCTATAATACACTTGGCGATTTGGAGCCATCACCACCCTTAGTCGAAACCTTCCGCTAGTTTACGCATTTCATCCCTCAATCGTCGCATCTTTTCCAAATCAGCCTCCGTTTTCTGACCATGACTACGCAATGACTCCAACTATAAAACATATGCATGTAATATTATACCATTCGCGAAATCAACTGAAGACATAGCGACGGCGCATATTAGATAGTTCAAAAACGTATCTTGGGGATTCTATAAAATAGCCGTGCAAGCACACAAAACTGAAACGATTGAAATTTATCACCACCTCCTTCATGAACCCTTCACATTCCTGTTCTTTCAGCATTAATTTTGACTGCAATGCTTCCGCCTGTGACATACAAAATCATTAAAAAATAAATATTGATTAATAGAAGAAAAACAGTTCTTACCTCACGCGATAGTTTATCTATGGTGTCATTTCGAAGAGAAATATCTGCATTTAGTCTACTTACTTCCGCCGTATGCGCTTGTTTAAGATTATCAATTTCTAGCTTGGTTTCTGGGAAAATCATATGGAATCACATAAATTATGAGCGAACAGTATTGAAGTATCAAAAACTCACCACGTAGCGATTCCATAAATTGTTTCTTTTCTTGATTAAGAATATCGATATCGCACTGTCGTTCCAAGAGAGCAGAAGATGTGCTGCAGAATTCATAACAAAAGAGGCATTTTATTAATTATTTATATAGTAGAACACATTGGAAAAGAGAAACATACAAATCTACCAAAGCTGTATAATAAAGATTAGGTTGAGTACCATATATACGATTAGCTCAGAAACTATTTATAAAATATAAAATACATGAAACGTGCAGCAACTATACTCAAAAATAGACCTACATTTCCAACTTTTTTTTGAGATCATCAGAAAGCCTGTTCGCAGTCATAACAACTTCACGTTCTTGACTAATTTCGAATGCTAAATCATCTCGCTGTTGCATAACTCGTGTCAGTCTATATAAAAGTAAAACAGAGAAATATTTTATACAACTTTCAAAAATCCTATAAGTAAACCAAACAACGTAATACTCCTCAATAACGTGACAACTAATCACTGCTAATAATATTCGCACTTATATATTATAACATTAATTTCCTATCCAAATCATTCACGACCATAATGTTAAACTTAAAAAAACAAACGAAGCTTAATATTATCCAAAAGACAATACTCGCATGCTGGGAATTTGAGACAAAATTTCTTCGCAAAAAAAACAGTATTGAGGAGGAAATTATTACTATTGCCATGTAAAAGCAACGCACTCAGCTTGCATAGAAGCAGTTTTCTCTTCCAGCATATGCTGTGTGAACTCCAACTGCTTGTTAGTGGCTTCATATTTTTCTCGTAACGACTCACAATCTGATACAAGTGTGCGGATCCTAGTCATCTAATAAAGAAAATATTTCCACAAATAAATTAGAAATATATGTGATCAAGGTTAGTTAACATTGAAGTAGATTAGGAAAGAAGTAAAATTCAACATACTTCCACGTCATTATTACTGCCGCTTACTCCACGATAGCGAATACGTAATTTTTCACTCTGTGCTAATGCTTGATCTTTGGCGCTCACTAACATCTCTAATTCTCGTTCACGTCTCTATAACCTCAAGTTTATTAATACATACCCTGTGTGAGTAACAAAAGAATACCTCCATCAACAAAATCTTCTTTTCATAAACATGTAATATATCCGATATCTTCGCGTCTTTGACCTTAACAAAATAAAGTGAACCCATTAAATTTTTCTTTTTCGTCTTATAAACATACATTGAAGCCGTTCCTTATTTTGTTCAAAAGATCTTCAAGTGCTTTGTCATCATCTTTTGAAACTTTCTTCTGATGAAGCAGAGCTGGAGAAGATCCTCTCGTATCCATTGGCTCACAGTTTGTGGTCATAAAGGAAAACTGTTCACTCTAGATTTCTAGTTCAGAAAAGCTTAGAGCTATTATTCTACTCAAGATACTAAACCCCGACTACAAATGACATTTCACTGCTTTTCCTAAGATGAAAAGCAATCTAAGACATCTTCAAAGCAATATTTATGCAGTATTTATGCGAGTAGTTATGTAACAGAAAATTCTAGCAAAAAATGATTGATACCTCATTTCCTCCAAGAACGGAGATGTCGTTCCAGCTTCAGATTGACCCTGTTTAAACTGCGAACAAGAGGCCATAAGATCACAAAGCCTGATATTAAGACCGAATAGTGTCTTAAAACTCCTCAAACCAACAAATGTGGCTCAGCGTATATTAAACTTGTTCACGTCTTTTAACATGAATTCAGAAAAAATCAAGTCAATCTAGTTTCTTGCTATAATCACACAAATGACAAAATTTTTTCAAAAACAACGCAGAAAAAGGAAACAAAAAAACCACGATTTTACCATCGATTAGGAAATGCATGCAGCTGCGAACAATAACTATAAAGTACCAATGCATTATTTATCATTTCGGAATCACCGTAGACCAAGGAATATGCAAGAAAAGATACTAGACGAGTGTCCTGTAGTACCAAACATTCATGACAGAAAACAGACTCAATATTCACATCAAAAAAAAAGACCTTTAAGGAGTTCCAATACTGATCTTTATGCAACTTGGAGAAATCCTTGAGTGAAGCGAGCAATTTTAGTAGCACCAACACAACAGCAACACCATATATACTGAAAATTTTAATTTAGAAAAAGTCTCCAAATTCATAGAATAAAGAGATAGACTGGTTCAAACTCGCAGTAACGATATTTGTCGTTAAATTTCGTAAATCTTACCTCCAATCTGCGATTTTTTCTGTTCTTTGTGAAAGTGGTTTTTCTATGAATATCAAAACAGGATTGGTGATATACTGCGACTCTAGGATATGTGCACATAGTGCTGCCGTTGTCACTTCAAGGAGACGAAAACGCAGATCCTCCTCACTACTGCACACTAAAAGCAGTTACGTCAACATTAATGATCAGATTACTTACTGTAAATCCAAGTTCTACATTTCTGTGACACGTTTGATTCGTTTAGCATTGTATATGATATAATTTTTAATGTGTATGATGTGAAATAATATAATGGTCAACTTAGACTAGATAGCAGCTAACAAATAATTTTTCTATTACTACCCTTATCAATCGAATACTTATTCTATCCTATTTTGATATTTAAAAAGACAGCATTAGAATCTACTGTGACAAGTTGGCAAATTCCTCTTATATGCAATTCTACAAATTCCTGTTTGATTCGTTTAGCATTGTATATGATATTATACATGTTTCTCGAAAAGATGACTATTAGACTTGCAAAATCATTCGTACAAATTTGCCAATATTGAAAATACACTTTTGGCTCCAATTTAACGACATCATAATCAATCGAAAAATGGTCATAAGTACCCGTAATTTTTTATTTATTTAACTGCATTCTTTGCAGTGGCATTTTTGCAATGGTATTATAATGTCCATAGTTGTGCTGAGACAAGTGATATCTGTAAGTGCGGGTTCGAGTCCCGCCTGAGGTTCCGAGTTTTGCGGCCATCTCAGCACAACTATGGTCATAAGTACCTTTGGAAAAATTTTTTCGATTTCTCCTTTTCCTACAGATAAAACAAGTCTGTATGTTATTGATAAAATATTAAAAACATTAGTCTGCTGTGATGTACCACTATATAGGACGACATTAATCAAAAGATTTTTACAATATAAAGTTGGCATGGTATAGGTGAATTCCAGAGTACTAAATGATCAAAATGTATTGCGCACATTACAAGATGTAAAATTGCAACATTAATTGAAACTCACATTTTTAAATAAGAACATACCTTCTGCAAGACGGAGGCCCTCCAAGATGCGTCTGCACTGGTAAATGACGTGTTGTTTTGATGTTTCCAAAGTTGTTTTGACTGACGTATCAATAATGGTCAATAATTGATCCACAGAAATAACGTCAGAAACACGTTCCCCGCATTCAATCTTTGCCTACAACAATTAAGGTAAACGTTTTGAAAAAAAGGGTTAAAGCACAGCCTCAGAAACATATGTCAAATAAGATATTATTCATAATTACAAAAAGAGGAAATTTTTCAGTAACTATGTTAAGTTATTTGCGAAACTTGGAACTTCAGACGCGCCGATATAGGAACCTAACTAACCAACGCTTCGCCCGCCGACTAATTCAACAGAGTTACGGATATTATGACTTGATTATAACTTATCATAGCCAATAGAAAATAAAAATACTAGGAAAGAAAATTTGCCTTGACTAAATGAATGAGTAATCTCAAAGACTTCAAGGAAATCTCAGGTTGTATTGCGTCTTCAACTGGTGTTGCTGCAGTCGAAGCAATAGCAAGAAGCGGTGTGGTGAGACGGCCTTCTGTTGGTGGACACTTTAGTATTGCAGAGCATACCGCAAAATTTAGTTGAGGAAGAGCGCAAAAAGCTAACAGGACGTCGTACACCTGTCAAACACCAATGTACGCCAAATAGAGATGAACTTAATGTATGTATTAGATGTCAAATTAAGATAAACTTTATTACCTTAATACATTCCTCCATCCGAGGATCTAAAACAATTAGTAGCTCTGCTGTTTGTTGAATACATCGATCAAAAAACTCGTAATTCATGATATCTTTTCCGGTTGACGTGATGACAGGAGTAGGTGAAATCTCAAGAAACGCTCACCGTAACTATTTCATAATTTATGAATGCTAAAGTGTGCAATAAATACATCATCAAAACAGCTACTAAAATGAAAAACTGCCGATACCTACTTTTTGCAACCATCAAAATTCCGCAAGAAAGAAAAACATACCGTATTAGTCTCGGATACAACCAATCTACGCAAAAAATCTGAAGCGATATGTCGTGTCATTAAGCAGTCTTTGTCGCCCATTATCAAAACATTGAAAACACATTGAAATGTCTCACGAATATTTTGCGAACAGTAAACCTGATGATACATTTCAAATAAAAATACAATTACAATTTTAAATTAATATCAACAAAGCGCAAGTTACCCACCATGTCCCGAACTTTTTCCTCCAAATAACCTACAAGTACCAATGACGAGACGACCACAATGCGGGAATCGTGTGATAGTAATTTAATTATACGCTTTGAAAATGTTTTGTAAGAAGTCTAAAAAAGCACACTTTACAATTAACTAGATTTTTCCTCTATTGCACAAGGAGAGATACCGTTAATAGTATATGATTAAGTCAAACTTGCCGATTTCTTTATTCTACTACACACTGATTTAGAACGTCTCGCTAGGTTACACAAAATAGCCATACAATGAGGCATCCACTCCATTTCATCCTCTCTAGTACTTAATCAATTATATAAGTCATCAAACCACAAAAAGATGTCAAAAACAAATGGGTCAATAGTAGACGTACATTTCACTCATTAAAAAAGAAATCAAATCGTTAGTCCATATACCAAGCAGTAGACATTTCTCGTACGTCAGTACCTTAGTACTAGCTATATGTCGGCTCTTATTTGAAAACAGTAAATAACAAAATATATGTATATACAAACAGAAGTAATGTAAAACAAACCTGCAACAGTCGCAGAATATCTATCAAATTTTGAGGTCCTAGTTGTTCTCTGAGAGATAGCTTCAGACAATCAAAAACTGACTCGCACAAATGCAATTCGCTGCATAAATAACGCCGAATCCTCACATTGTAGAGAGCTGTAAATGACTGTTAAATGACTAACTTCAAGACAGATGCCAAGAAATACTAACAAATTAATGTTTCTCTTGCTAGAGTAAGAGCCCAAACCTACCTATGTTAAACAGCAAACGCAGCAATTTTGACCTCGTAGGAGCACTTGAAGTATTCGCCGAAAGAATATGTGGACTATAGTCGAGAAGTTCAAGAATGAATTGATTAGAAATTGACAACCTTCCAATTGGCTCAACTCCATCCAAATGATGAATTAAAGCCTTAGAAAATTGTAGAATGAAAAGAATCAACGGAACTGGATTAACAAAAAAAAAACGGGAAATATTTCCAATGATCTAACTTCAATGTTGTATTTATAACTATACACCGGAAAAAATTTTTTTTTAATTCAAATCTGCTAATAACCAACTAAACCTTCAATATAATGCGTACCTTCAACGAATCTTCAAAGGCAGCAGTGTTATCACAATCGGAATCGGCGACGTATCGAGCAGCTGCAGAAACGGCTCGAGATAATATACTATCAATAGTTTCCATATGAAACCTTTCATAAAAATATGACTTAATAGAGGTTACACAATTCGTTATTGAACAGTATTACAATGATGTGAAAACAAATAAAACGAATTTACCAAACTTGACTTGAAAATGATACAAGTTGTTGAAATAATATATGTAGAAGTTCCGTATATCATAAAAACGAATACGAAGTAGTCTATTTAAGGTAACATTTTTACATACTTCAGTTCAACCCCAATTCTTCGAGACCTATCCAGATTTCCTGTAATATAGCGATAGCAACTAAATGATAGCGCATTTTCCAAGTAGATGATTTCTGCAAATTCTCTTGCTTTCTTAATCTGTTCATAGATCTTAGCCTGCATTACTCTACTTTTCGACTTCCACAATCAGTCAGTTGATAAGTGGTTGAGTTATTATATCTAATTTTATTCAAATTTCAAAGTGGAATAACGAAATGGGCATTTCAGAACCATTTTGATCTATTTATGAAAAGGTACGTGATTATTAGGTAAGTCATCACTAGAATACAATAAGTTCTAAGCCGCATATATAATGAAGCAGAGATGGACCGCATGCATTTGTAGAAAAAAAATTATAAGAGCCTAGCTACGTTAAAAAAGCTGATTTACGGTCCTTCACAAATAACTGAAAGAGATCGTTGATGAAAATGGATGATAAACCACAGAACTAAAAACTGAGATTTATTTAGAAACCATTAGCTGGTAGATTGGTGAGATCATAAACGATTACTTAAAATCCTAACGCTGCTCGAATGATGAGATAAGGTCATTAACAAAATTGGACAACACTCAATGTGACGGAATCGTTTTTGAAAGCGTACATTCTGAAATTTCGTATTCAAAAATCGCAATCACTTGGGAAACAAATAGTACCAATAGCTTTGTGACTAAATCCAAACTATAGAACATTCTTCATCATATAATTTGCAACCATACAACTAACCATAAGCTTCAGACAGAAAATTTAAATAGTTTCGTTTTTTTGTACAAAGTAGTTTAAACGGTTATGTCGAACAAACCCTGTTATGAGTACACTCTGAGTAGTATAACTAGCCATAGGCCTCAAACATATGCCTTATGATAGAAGAGTTTTGCATCTAGCTTCTGATCCGTTCATACCTCATACTACTTCCTTCACAATCATAATGTTTATAAAGGCACCATCAAACCGTCTTTCTATTATGGGCATTGAAAAGCCACCATTAGCTTCTTATGATACCACCTTATTTTTTTCCCTGTTCTTTGAAATTAGTACTGTTGCAATTCAATGTCGTTGTGTTGTTTAAATGAATGTTTAAATCTCGCCTAGCAGATCAAAATTAAAATAGTAAGGTCTCCAATAATACATATTGATTCCTAAACAATTAACCATATTAGCTCTTCGAAATTCTGTGCGTAAAAGTAGAGACGCATACATGAAAGTGCATTAACCACACAAACTGAATTGCTTATAATTATTAAAGGTTTCTCTTGTTCTTTGGATTTTCCAAAATTTCTATTAAGTAATACTGTAATCATGGGCTGCTCATTTTAAGATGGTGCCACGAATGAATTTAATAGTGAATGAAGAACTATGATTACAAATGCATACTATCAACCAGACATTTTACCGTGAAATAAATCTAATTCGTTTTCAACATGTTCCGATGTCTGAATAAATTTCCTTGTTCCTCGACTTTGAGCTGTATCATACTATCCTTTTTCGAAGTGCTTATAACATCATGACGTACTTGATTAATTGAAATCATGATGAGTATTGAAATAATCTACCTCCCTATGGTGATGCACCACGCAATCCTTTTCTTCATGATATCGTGATGTTTGGATTCGATTCAATAAAGTGTTTTGAGATGTTAACAATTCAGTGCTTCTTATATCCCAGATTATTTTGACACCAGTTCTTCAAACTCGAGAGATGGAAGATTTTGTTGCTCCAATCTTACGTATAACATCGTTTTACTAATTGAATTGGGTCATTTAAGTTGACGGTCTTCAGCTACTTCTCATAACATGCAAAGTAGGTAAATAAACACCCTGGTAGATCAGAAAATGGTGACGAGGACAACATACTGTATTAGCAACAAATATTCCTCACGCTTTATACAAAAATTTTGTAAAAAACATTGCTGAAGCATTGTATTTGATTTCTACGTTTACTAAAAGATTGAACTATCAGGATAAAACCTATTGCCTTATTTCGATTTCTGACTTCTCGAAATGGGGTTCGTCACGAAACAAGTTATCTCCCGCAAAACTAGCAGATATAACTGTGACAATTGAAAATATTTGAAAAAAAAACTAATTCAACAGAACCACATAACGAGGTTTCTCAATTGTTCAACAACATCAAATTCTGCTCCCAATTAGGAAACAACTACTACGATTGTAAAAATACAGAAATGATTCTCGTCATAAATATCATTTTCATAACTGAACAATCAATTCGAAACCTCAACCTTAAACTTCAAATGTTATCTAGTGAATCGTTCTAAAATTATAAACTTCGAAACTACTATTTCCAGCAACACTTCTATAAAACATAAAATACCATTATGAATGGAAAATTATGAAAAACGCTAATCATGATCACATTTCTAAATTCCATAAGATGAATTTGTACGAGTTCCCCCGCCTATGCAAATTAGCAATCAAGCTTCAGTTTTTAGAAGATTCTGGACGTTGAATGTGGTCAACCACCATACATTATTTCTTTTGCTGTATTAATTCATTGAAATTCTGAATTTATATTTCTTCATCAGTAAAATCATCTAGCTGTTATTCATCTGAAATTGTGCTATTCTCTGCTAAGAATCCATCCAAAATTATATATAGGTTGTTCGAAAAAAAATGGTACACGTTTACCTAGCGCACGATTAGTAAAGCTAAATCCTTTCTCGCTGAGCCTATGATTTTTAGATTTTCAGACTCTAATGTGAGAAAAAGCTTTTTCTAATGTTATCCGCTTGTTGAACAGTCGTATTGAGGACATAGGATCACTAATAGAATTTAATGTATTGCAGTACTAGTCATTTGATACTATGAAGATTGGAAGGCTTACTTTACACATGAAAACAAACCCCTTTTTGTGCACAAATTGCAGATACTAACGGCATTCTGTATAGCTTACCACCGCCCCAAATGTGTACAGTGTTTGAGATGTTGCTTTATGCCAAACGGTCCTAGCTGGAACGACGACACCTTTAACATTGAGTATTGTGCTTTCCCGCAAATTTCGAAAGTGCACTTGGCCTTTCTTCTTCTACTGTTCTCCTAGGTAGCTTGTTTTCGTCGTTATCGATCATTGAAGTAGTGGACCATTTGTGCGATGTAATGTATTTGATGTTCCAGTATAATTCTGATCGGGTAATTTGTTTCCTTCTTTTGATTCCGTGCCCGTGCTCACATGATTTGGTGTCGTTTTTACCAATATTTGTTAAACTAGTTTAAATACTTTCTGTTGCATTTCTTTGGTTCATTTAATAATTTTTTTGACCAGGTTAATATTTGCGTGTGCTCATTTTGTAAAAAGGTAAAAAGGAATTTTCTGATTGCTTCATTTACCCAATAAGTATGGTTTCCTGGATGTATTGGAGTTTACACTAGTTTGATAGTTCGGTATACTACTTTTGCAAGTTGAGTCAGTTTAGTCAATTTTCTACAGCTAAACGTTTCTTAAGGAGATAATATTTGTCTGTTTCTTGCTTTATGAAGGGAGTTTTATGGAGTCAAATTATTCTATGGTAGGAATTCTTACATTTATAGTTTATAGTAAATAGCTTATATACAGTTTACGCTTGGTAATTAAACTACAGTTTGGCTTGAATAAATCTGAGTTACGTGGTAGGTATGAAAAGAACCTCTGAACATGTTGCGTCGTAAACAATTCATTTTTTAAGAGCAAAACTTGTGCTCAAATGCTTTGGTTGCGGTATAATTTAAGAATTTTCTGATTGTTCTTCACAATGAGATTATATGAGATACTATTCACTTGATATGAAATATTCTTGGCTGACATGCAATTAGTGAGATTATTTTGCGCTTATTCTTTTAATAGAATTTTATGTTTAACAAGTCTGTTTATGGATGCTGTTTGACCTTAGTTCTAAATACCGTGCTAATGTTTTGAATGGCTCATATCCCTGGATTTGTTCGTGTAATTTTTAGAGTATACAATGGGATTGAAGTTATATGCAGAAAAGCATCATTACTATTGATTTTATCCATTTATTGGTAAAATGATGGATTTCGAGTTCTACAGAAACAACCCGCCTCCTCCAATCCTGAGCATTGATGTATTCGCTCAG
>KN716337.1:199084-214784 GCA_000816705.1 Dictyocaulus viviparus
GTATATATATATATATATATACACGTATATATATGTAAAGCACAAATCGATTCTATATTGAAAAATGTAAGAAATATGACGTTTTTGGCAAAAGATCAAACACTTTAGTATTTCATGTTGGCCGATGTTCTAGCTAAGGATTAAGTCATATGGTTTATGAATATTGTTATGTGAATATCACTTTATTAAATTAATATATCAAGAACTGTTGTTGGTGTGTAAAAAGTGCGAAAAGATTTTTCGAACAACTTACATGATTGGAGACGGCTTTAAGACGGACTACTTTAAGCTAATGCTTCACTAACATGATAATGATGGTTTTTTTTCATGGAGAATTTGGTTTATTTCGAATTGTATGGATTATAGAGTCGTTCTGCATATTGATTAGATATAGTAAATCATTAGGAATAAGTGAAGAGTTTTGTCTGATGGGAGTTCGCTAGTCTGTATTACAACGATTCAGATAGTGTTGACTTATGACTTTCATTAATAGAAGAGAAGAAATCGTGCGAGTGTCTCACAGAAGAACCACGTTCGATTGGGTAAGATAGTTCATTTGAGTTGTGCTATAGATCGTCTATGTAAGAGAAATTATGCTGTGATTGATTATCGTTAAAGTAAAGGACTATAATGGTTGAAGAATATCAAACAGAAGATTTATGAATACTGGAATTAAAGTGTTACATTGAGTTATTGTGAAAGAAAAGATATACAAATAGAAAAGTACTTTGTCCCAATTAGAATGATCAATGGGGTCGCAGACCCCTAGCAATAATTTAACCACCCTCAAAACTAAACCGCACGTATAGACAAGGTAGAAGCAAAGAAAAAAGGAAATTGTAATAGTAAATATGTTGGACTATAGCGAATCGGTCGTTGATACCGAGAAAAAGTGTTCACAAGGAACCAGTCGACCCCACATTATGCCAGGAGGAATGTATTGCGTAAAAAAAGGCAAATGTCGCTCTTCCACATGAAAGAAATCACATAGAGGAAAAAAAACGCGTAATCGTCAATGTGTCGATTTAGTGCTTCTAGATTGAAAAAAGTACGATTTCATTCCACACTACATCTATCTGTATTAAGTGTATTAAGCTTGTACGGAAATGATTGCGGTACGTTGCTAGTCTTCCCGTTGCATATTCTGCAAATATTTTTGCACTATTATTGTGTTTTAATAACATCTCACTAAGAGAAATAGTTAAAAAGAGCTTCTCCATTACTTTCTATGAAGCAAAAGCACTTGATGCATTTCCACCCTTAACATAACGAGAACAGCGTTATCCTATCTACGCTTACAACCACACATCAGATCAATGAAAAAAAAATATAGAAAGAAAACAGAGGATGAAGCTTCGAACACAAATCGGAATAAATTGAAGATGACCGTAGAGACCAACTGATGCTTAGTTTGTCGAGCTTCTTGTAAATCAATAAAAGGTAGGAGAAATGAACCGCTTACATTTGAACGAGAACAATGAAGTGAAGGTATCGTGTTAGACGGTTGACTTCATGGTTAACATCAGTTTGATTCATTCTCGAAAGTTACTCTCCTCTCCTCTAAGCCATCGTAGAACGATCAAATCATTCCAACAGATGACAATGGATTTATTACTGTAGCAAACTGAAAGATATTATTACCGATAGAGTAATGCTTAAAATTATATCTCGAATTATGATCTACTACAAATATTTACAACAAGAATGATATTCTTAGCTAGAAGTTTACTATTAATAGAATTCCTCTAACTGCTGATCAACATGCATTAGTCTGCAAATAAAAATAACAATGAAGTGACGTGTTGAAAATAAAAAACAAGAGTAAACAAAACAAAAATCTTGAATACACTCATACTAATTGGTTAAATATTTAGTATATAAGCGTCAATAATTGCTATGAGATGAGTGTTCAGTAACACGCTGTCTTCTTGTCATCTATTATCTGTCTTATCAACATTGTTATTTATATGAGTTTATTATTTATTAGTAAATACATGATGTCATAATAAAGTCGTATTCGAATAGGCAGGACACGTGATTTCATCGGTCGTATCACCGAAGCCACTTGTTCAGTTCGTTGAGTATCTGTTTAGCTTATTCGTTTTCTAGACTCAAGTACTTCTTGGTATGTTTCAAGAAGAATAAGTATGGCTAGAACAAGACTTAATCTTATCAGTACTAAAATCATATAACTATCATTGACCAAAGTATAACTGATCGAATGGATCTGATCTCATTGGAATAATAAGGTAAATAAATTTTATTCAAATTCTTAGTATAAATATGCTTTTCATATTTTGTTTTATTCCTGGAAGTTTCTATTTCCATAATCATCTATAATTTTTGCAATTAGAATGTCTTTCAGGAAAAAAAATTGCTTTGTTCCATTATCGACTTGTTCTATGACAGTCCAATAATAAATAATATTGTGTAACGAAAGAAAACTTGATAGTTTTTTTTTCCACTAAAAATTATTCAATAAGCATCTTAAATTTTTATAGTGACTGTGTCTTACGGGATTACAGTAGTGCAAGATTGATGTGAGTTGCAGTAATGTGAGGCTGATAAAATAGAATATTTCAGAGGAAACTCAGATACCTACCGTATCCACCGTATCAGATGAACTATCATGTATATAGTACATATGGTGTCAGAACTACGATAGGGAAAGTTTTACTGGGTGAATTGTCATGTTTAAAAGTAGAATAGTAGACAACACATTTTTTTTCTATCATTTAATTAATGTTTTTCAAATAAATAATCGATTGGTTGAGGTCAGTGATCAATCCTAAAATACGCACTCACCTCTTCAATTGAACAGTTTTTCAGGAAGCTGTGCTACGCATCCATAACTTGGATTGATACCTTTACCATGTCAACGACTGTACGAATTATTACAGGATTCTTGAGATTTTTCAACCAAGTGTGTTGAAATGTGTCTTCTTGAATATCATCGACAAACACAACACCAAGCCGGACGTTGCAGTACAGACCTTCGAAAATTATCTCGTTTGCTAGACATAGAGGAATACAGGTCAAAAGCGAAACATAAATGATTAGTCATATAATGAGAAGAGTGGCGACAGAAGGACAAATGAATTTGCACAATAGTACCCAATAGGATGTAAATGTTCTCATGATCGACCACCTATAAGACGAAAGGACCTGCTCAAAACTAACATTAAGAATTTAAACTGCCAGGTACTCACGATTTCAGGATCATGGGTCAGGGCGGTGTTGTCATATACGTAGAAATACCATCGTCATTGACCACAGTTGCGCGATGAAGAATCGAATGGAGGATTGATGAGACCTTCACAAGGCGTGAGGACAGACCATCCAAGTAACAAGGCATGTAAAGAGGTAACCAAATAAATAGTAACAAGTTAATCATATATCTGAAAGTTGGTGTTCTATGCTCTCATTGACACACAATCATGGAAGAATGCTACTACCTTATTTTTTAAGAAAAATTGCTTAGTTTAAATAGTAAAAAATTCATCAAAAAATTGGTAACGTATATGATCATCCTTGAGCACGTCTTTGTAAGCGTTTTAGCTTTACTGTAAGCTTTCGGTCCCATGTTAGTTGATATAAAAGCCTACAATAAATAATTGCCAGAAGCATAGCTTACATTATGTTAATCTGATACAGTTTTTGAGTAAAGTGAGTTTAGCTTACCACTCTCATTCAGACTAACTCTTTACAGCAGGCATCTCTGTACAGTAATCTGTCGTTCCATAAAAATGAGACGTAAGTGTAAAAGACAAACGTGACATAATTCTTATATAAAACTTGTCGGTCGATAAAAATCTAGTAATAACAATTGAGGAAAGGAGATTTTCTAGAAGTGATTATTGAATGTACTCAGCGAAATTTTACCTAACACTTCTCAACGTGATTTCTTGTTTTTGCTAGTGAGTCAAATATTCATTGCTTATAGCACAGCGATAAATATGAACTAGAGTATTTTCTGTCATTAAGACAGTCAGCTTTTCAAAAATTTCCTCATCATGCTTACAGAATATCGCATAGTAGTTTCATTCTAGTTCTTCCTTAATTCGTGTAATTTTTATTACTACGAGTGTTATTACTTGACTTATAACTCAAATATTATTTTTTTGAGTGATTCTATGAGGTAAATAACCATGAGGTATAATCATGTTGTAGTCAAAAGTATAACGTTACACATAGGCAATTTCATTGGAATACTATTTGATAAAATAAAAACACTTCGATTATAGCATATGCGACAAGTGGCGGCGATACAGTAACCAATATGACTGGCCTGCAGCCGTCCTTGATTGTCATTTCGCACAATTTGCTGCTGAACGAGGTCGTCTACCGTAATGCGGTAAGATCCTCCTCCCATCGTTCCCACCTCCTGTTCAACACGAAGGACACTTCTTCGTCGTGTGTTTTTGGTGAGTTCTTGATTTTTCGCCGACATCACTCTATCCTTGCAACGTGGTGTTTTTCAGGTTTGTAGAAAAAAAATTTTTTTTTCCTCTTCGCTTTCTTTTCTTGTTACCATGATAATTGAAATTAGTACTTTAAGTCTTGTAGCGTTTAAAAGAAAAATTAAAGAAGTATGAATTTGAAATAAAAGCCATTGCTATCGATTTTCTGATTTGAAATACTTCACGCCTCCACCATATCCATTAAATGAGGAAAATGTCAGAATCTCACTATTGATTAGTGGTTTTCGAGAATGAGTTTACTATTCAAATTCATTTCAGTTTAGAGGCTTTACTCTTTCTGATAATTCTTTTCCTACTATATGTGTACTGTAGAATCCTTAAGATACGGTACTTCATAGCCACTACGTCTCAGATCATATAAGTAATTTGAATGAATAATAATGTTAGAAAAAAAAGGACCGTACTATATTATTAAATCAAAAACATTGGAAAAAAAATAGAAAGCCGGTGAACAGTTCGTTAAAAGTTTCGTTAATTTTATAAGTTAATTATTGAAATCTTTTTTATTGCTACAACGATTGAAATCATCTGTGGAGAAAAAATTTCTTTAATGAAAATTCAAAATGAACGATAAGCTAAGTAAGACGATAATGACGTAGAAGGATAAGATTCTGAATATGCTTATTGGTCGACGACGTACTTCATGTTACCGTCGCATCCGCAACTGCAACCTTTCAAAAGACATCGTTCCGCTGATTTTCATTATCAGTGCTTATCGACAAGAAAAACATTTAAGCCTTTAAATTGATCGTATTGAATTTGAATAATGACAGTGCGATAGGTCCTATGTTAATTTATGAATATTAAAAATCCAAACAGTGAACGTATTCAATGAGTTTAATTCAACAATGTATCAGCTTTGAAATGCCGCCTATTCATATTTACCTCAAAATACGAATGAGAAAATAGGTGAATAACATTTACATAGGTGAATGATCAGCTAGATTTTTGATTAAAGTAAGGAAAAAAATATGAAATGAGTCACATTCTAAGTAATAAGTTAGTAGTTAATGGTTCTTTTTTTTGACCTCATATTGAGTGATCATACGAAGAATCATCTTCTTCAAATTTAAAATTCTGAATTTCAAAAAAACCCGTATAGATTGCGCAAAGTAAGTGACTTATCTAGTAGATATATAATATTAGCCGCATATTATACTTATCTACTTAATGCCAATCGATACATGTGACTGGGCTGAATGCACTCCATTTTACATGCGTATCGATTAGTTTGTGGTTTTTTCATACTGCCGAAGATTCGTTTATAGTATTATTTCCAATACTAGTCAGTTTTTTTTACCTCATCATTCTACTTGATTTTCATATATACTTTTGTAAAATGAAAGAAAATTCCTCCTAATAGCAAAATATTTACTCTTAAACTCCGCGCCTATTAGAAAAAAACTGTCTTATGTAAATTTTTTACACTGAAAAGTTTTTTGATAGTGAAACACCACAGTGGTGCTATTTTGTTTACATCTGCTTACAGTAATCCTCCATAGTCTACAGTAAGTTACAATACAGACCAGGTATACTGCCGTCGGTACTAACTCTGTATTTTTACTCATTAGAACTTTCAAAAGGGTAATTGCCAAGAGTCAAAAAAGATAGTCTGTCATAAATTGTTAACATGAAACTCAAATTTTTTTCCATACGGTACGCATGCCGATCGCCTTTGTACTCAAAGAATGCTAATTGGAGGAAAACAAACTCGATAATTGCGTTCACAATCCTTCTTAGAATGAAACTTAGCAAAAACAATTTAAAGAAATGTTTTTTATATTAAAAATATACTCTTCACAAAGTTATAAGGCGCTTGTTAGGTTTTATTTCAGGTTGTATGGAATGTTTTTTAAGGATGTAAAAGTGTTTTTCATTCAACAGAAGCTAAAATCAACTAAGAGTTGGTTGAGGTAGCTGGTGCGGTACGATTACGTTTATCGTCAAAGAATAAAGATTGCTTATAGAAGAACGATCCAGTCTCATTTATATGTTCATCTGTTTTGAGCTTATGCCAAAATTTGAGGGCAACCAATATGAAAGTAGAGCTTCACATTTTCTACTAGGTATTGTATCTCAGCACGTCAAGCAGAAGATCATGTTCTAGGAAATTTTATAATGCGTTGCCTCAATGATTCATAAATGGTGACACTGTACGAAGAGTAGTTTACTATGGAGCAATAACCCTACTGTGATAGACTTCCACTCTATTTGAGGTAGTCGAACTTATAGAACGGCTTCGCGTAGAGTACAATGTTACCGTCAGATTTGGTCTAAGCGATTTTTAGAATATGCTAACCTTTCAGAATATTCAGCAAACGATTAAAAGGCTCTAGAATTGCTCGTCAGATCATGTAAATGATTTTTGTTTGATAATTTTTTAGAGCTGCGACAGGCTGTTGGTGCTCATTAATGAGTCAGAAGATTGTCGTTAGTCAAAAGACGTCTTGATTGTTTCAGGATTTTCTAATAGAATTGCTCTTACAAAGTAAATGAGGGTTCGTATAATCTGACTTGCAACGAAAGGCTTTAGTGGAATGGACGTTCATAGCGCAGCTATTCTGAATAAGTGTTAACAAAATAAACAGTTCATCAAGTAAACAACCAAGAATACCTCTTCGTTCATGCTCATTTTAATGATCTAAAACGTTTCCTCAACAGAGACAATACTGTAATTTTAAGGTGATTTTTTATTAATTCAGTAGATTACTCAATAACATTCAGTAATATCAGATAAATGTTAACTGAATGTAGCGCTGAGTGAGTCTATAGATCTGTTAAATGGTTTTTACTATTCAGCTTAAGCTTTAAGCTTAACGTTAATGTCGCATATTGTAATTCTATCAAAGTTGAATTATTGACGTTTTGTCGCCATGACGTATATTCTTAGATTGAAGAATGAATGATGTCGTTAGATGTGAGTGATGTGATGAGGTGATTTTTTAACTCTACATTATGATAATCTTTTAGCAAATTTGGTTGACGTTCTCATAATAACATAAGAAGATAACAAAGTGTTTCACGAAAATCTTCGTTATATACGCTTTAAAAGGGCTTAATATACTTTTTTTTCTCTCTCTCTTTTGAAAACATCAGTTTCAACTGAGTAGACGTTAAGGTGATAAATCGATACTGATGTTATGAGAACGTCTCGTAATTCAATGTAATATTTCTTACAACAACCTCTCAACATGTTCCGATATTACCTCTTCAAGATATTTGACCTATCGTATTATCACGAGGTTGATTTCTAATATGAAATCGAATGTCGTTGAATTTTCGTAGAAACATATCGAACTCGAACGTAGACAACTTGATAGACGTAATTTTTCGTCTGTTAGAGTTTTAAGCTTACAACTATGAATAGCAGTTCCATCACGATCCTCACTTACACAACGTTCATAACCGTTGGCGATACCATGATCGTATATGAGTAAAAATGGAAGGCTAATGAATAGCTTGATAATAAATACTTAAATAAGGAGGTATATACTGTGCGTGACGTTTATTTATTGATTGAACTCACAAATATAAATATCACTTCAATTATTATCCTCACTAACACAACCGCCATCATCGTTGACGACGACACCGCCATCAGATATGAGTGCGATAGACTGAAATGATTATGATTGGAAAATTTTAAGTGTCTATGTTTTGTATTAAGATTATAATTATTGTTATTTTTATTATTAAGTAACTCAAATAAATAGATAAACAAGGCGGTTATTCTATGCAAGACGTTCTATTTATGGAAATTTTTTGATTAATAGCAGATTTAAAGCAGCTAAATGTATGGATTAGTGATTACAGTATTGAGATTTTTCCAGTATTAAACGTATAAGCGGCTTCAAAACGCTTGTTGTTGAGGATAAATCGTCTATAACAATGTTAAAATTCAAATTATACCGTTCTCTATCCGACATTTACATACGGCTAATTTTTATATTATGAATGATAAGTGAAAATTTTTCTACTCATCATAGTTATAACATTAAGACATTAAGACGTAAGACGTTTTAAGACGTTAAGATGTTAAGACATTTAAGCTCTATCAGTTACGGTAATAGATGCTGCTCAATCAATAATACTACGGATATATTTTAATGTACTGTCATGTAAGTCGAAGTCGTTTTCGAATAGTGATATGATTTCATACTGTAGAATTTAACATGTGCTTATCAGTCCTTTGCAATTCATCGCTTCTGATAAATCGAGACGTTTCATCGTCGTTGAAAAGGCGGATAAGCGACATCCTTTCGAGTTATGAAATGAATTACACCAACGTATTCATGCTGATCATCTCCAGGTATCGTGCTTCAGTTATGTTTACGTTATAACTTCTTTCACTACACGCTAGAAATCGTAACAGAACTCTCATAATGAACAACTTCGGCTACTACATTACTGACGCTTTCCTTCTAATCGAATCTATGATTCCATTATGTTGTTCGTTAGTGATTCTATGCTCATCTTCTAAGCTCCATCAATGATCTGCATCTTCTGTCGATATTATTCAATGAGATCTGCTAAGCTTGATATCTTCTGAAATCATTTGTCATGAATACGCTTAGCCAGTTTAATGACGATAATACAAAACGTCAAACGTATGTTTATAGGATGAAAAAAAAACAACGAAAAAGCTGTTTAAATCTGATAATAACAAAAACGAACATAGATTTTGTCTTTTATTTGTATTGATTTGTTTATTTAGTTGTTTGACGTAAACAAAAACAAAATTTACAATGCTATTCAAACTATAGTATTAATATAATAAACGTTTCTCTTTGACGGACTGATGGTAGTCGCTTCTCTAGTGACAGTGATTATTTTTCATTTCTTGTCGAGTTCGATTGAGTTACTATTGTTTTTGAACTATTTTCAATCTAATTGATGAGTGATAAGCCATGTTTTTCTTAAGATTTGCAAAAATGATTAGAAATATGTGAGCGATGTTAAGGAGGTAAAAGATGAGGTAATGATCTGCTAAGTGCATAAATTTAATACTTATCTCATACTTTATTTTGCATAATTATACGATAATAATTTTAAAAGCACTATGCACTTAGATAATCAGAAAATTATATGATCTTTAATCACTTACTTAAATACTGCATTAATAATATTGTAGTAGAATTTTTCCGAGTTTCGTTTCTTCTCGATCTATTGATAGTTTGAGGAAAATTTTTCATAATTAATTAGTTTGCTTTAGCTTTAGGTCATTTTTTTTCATTCTATGATCTTTGTTAGTGAAAAAATCCGAGTCAGATGATCAATCCTCCTCTTACCTTTTGATCTACTGTAGAAGTTAAGTAACAATTTGTCTCGGTGTTTCTAAGCATTATATATTTTCCTCATTATCTATCGGGGAAAAAAAAACCAATAAAAATATCTATAGAATACGATAAATTTATAATAAATATAACTATATAATACGCAAGTAGAATATTAAACACTGAAATAATTTCTTTTTCATGATTGTAGATCAAATTTTCAAAGAACTATGTATTTTTAATATTATAAAAATTATGCAGACAATTGACCTTAGCTTTTTTTTTCGCTTTCGTTTTATAATTCTTTGAAGAAATTGCTACCATTTGATATATTAGAATAGTTTTTATTTATTCTTATACATTAATTAGCAAGCCATTACTGTAGCTACCGTAATTTTTCATCTATATCGACTACAATATCGATTACCATGTCATCGAATACCGTAACATTCAGCATTAATATTATTGGATATTCATGTACCTCTTGTCATGTTGAAATCTTAGGTCACCTCTTCACTATTCGATTCTCATCATACTATAGATTTTTAGCGATCTTTGTTTTTGTTCTTCTTGTTGAACAACATCCAGAAATGATCATTCACAGTAATTTGTCTCTAGTTCTATTGAGTGTCATAGATTAGAATGTTCTTAAATTCGCATAATTTATATCCTCACTATGCTGAGTCAATCATAAAACTTGAAACCTCAAGCGGGATTCGAACCTGCATGATCGTCCAATAATGATGACATTTACAATTATCCTACTGTATTTAGCGAGTCCGTTGAGCTTTGAACGTTATGCAAATCGACAATGCGACGTACGTTTTCTTCCGGGTGGTCTCTCGAAGATATTCTTCACAGAAATACGTCCGATTTTCTCAAATTCCAGCTGTTTTTTTCCAAATCACTCTGGGGAATTCGAAGCAAAATCACCGAAAATAATTTATATGAGACAATCGAGAAAGGATTTTGCAAGAACGGCTTCCGTCAACGTTTTTAAAATACTCCAGCAGAGCCGAGCAAAATGTTTTTTTTTACAATTTTAAGAATACAAAATTTTTGCTAACTTTAATTCATTTGATCTATTTATTTATATTATTGCTGGCGTTGAAGAATTTAAAGACATACACAAACCGTAGAAGAAATTGAAGTTACTGTAATCTGTTTGAAAATGTATAATATATGCAATAATAAACAAATAATAAACAAAATTAAGCAAATATTACAAATATGCCGTAGTAAACAACAAATAGAGAGTTATTTATTGCAGGTAGAGCATTTAATTTGTAAACAACACTTTATTAAATAGAATGAATTTGCTTTGTTCTTTCTTCAATGAGTTTATGAAACTCTGATGCTACTCTTATGCTCTTTTCTGGTGATTGATCATCTACCTAGAGGTTTTCCTCATATACTTCACTTTAAGCGACCGCTATGTAATGTAACTCTTCCCACTCAATCGGGAAATATGGCACAAAGCTTTTCGCATATGCTTCATCTAAGCAACTTTTATAAACTGTAACTCTACTAAGTACTGTAACTCTTACTATGGACTGTAACTCTAAGTACATCCTGGAAGATGTACTCATCTGATCTCTTGGTTTGGAACTCAAATTTTTTTTTTCAACAACTAAATTCTTTCATTTAATTGTATGTGATTGATCAACAACTCAATGATTTTCCTCATACGCTTAGTCGAAGAAAGTTCTATATGATGTAATCTTATTTATTAATCACTTAGTAGATCTGAGACGATGAACTCATTTCGATTTTGAGTTCGTCTATTTTTTCTTGCTAACAACTATATTTATTTTTTTTAATTCTAGAAAAAAGCAATTTATTATATCTTTATTAAAGCTAAATAATTTAAATTTGCTAAAGCATTTATCGTCATGTATGCCAAATTTACGTATTTTTACGTCCGACTTATTATTTTTGATTATTTATATGTTTTTTTTTTCATATTTTCATTACAAACAGAATTATTATCCATCTTAAAGGTTTTTTTCTTCAGTCTTAAAATTATTTTTTTGAGTAAAAAAATCTCATACGAATACGATTGAGTTGATTTTAGGGAAATTGATCGAAGATCAAATACCGTATTCAACCAACTAAATCACTTATCGATAATTTTCAATTGAATGTCTCATTTGAAGAGAAAAAACGTTAATAAAAAACGCGAAAAAAAAAACTAACAAAGCTAGGAAAATATCAGTAGCTTTCTAATGTGGTAGATACGGTATTTTATTATAATATTTTTAATGTTATTTTATTATTCGTTTGTTTATTTGTTTTTTTTTGTTTTTCTTCTCGTTTATTTAGCCATTCAACAATTGTTTCGATCAAATCTAATCAATAGACATTTTATTAACCCTATGCTTATCAATTTGTACTATAAAGGACATTTTTTTTTCACCTTTTAATTGTCGAAATATAAAGAATTTTTGTTTATCTCCAATACGATAAACGTCGTCTGAAGACTTTATACTTTAATTTTTTCACAGCATTGTTTTGTTTCTACCTTGTTTACTAGTAAACATAAACAATCAAAAGCTTTTCGCAGATACCTCACAATGACTCAGAGTTTTCTTAACGTTTAAAAATAATGCTAATTTTTGTTCTCAGAAAATTCCCATATGTATTAGATATTTTATTATAATAGTTTCTCTATAAACATATTATGTTTACAACGAAACTTATACATTTCGATAAGACATCAATTGAATAGCAATAAAATGAGGAAAATTTGCGAAACAGTGAGGATGAGTTTTGTTTTTCCTCAAATTGATTTAGTTCGTTTATCGGTTTTCGGAAAACAATAGAGAATTGCAAGATTCGATATGCTTATCGAAAATAGAATCAACCACGTCGATTTCATTATTTTTTCTCTTCTAAGGAAAAAATTTTTATCAGAGAATTTCGTAATTTGAATTTTTTTGTAATGAATACAATTTAACTCGAAAATTTTTTCATATCTACACTAAAAATTTGAAATGCCTTTTTTTTTCTCGGAAAATATTTTAATTTGTATTATATACAAACGGTGAGGTAAGCTTCTGATTTTGATGAATCTCTGTCGAACCAATCACGTACTGGTGTACATCGTGAGGTAGCGGAAGTGAGTAAATGTGATTCTGTTCCACACAACAACTTGAACTGAGCAGCGTTTACCATATAAGCGGTCAAATTGCTGACCTCAATAAGATGACGGTACGAGTGAGTTTAGCAGGGGACACGAACCGCGTTCACCGAAACACAGCAGCCCCTCCTACCGCTGAGCTACGCCCCCCCTCTTTACGAAATGTTTTCATTTTTTGAACCAATTTGATAGTATTGCGATAAGCACGTATTGAAATAGTTGGCTGATAACATTTTTTGTAGGACTGAGGATTTTTTCGTTCAATTTTTTGAATGAATACTCTTATTAGTATTATTATCATTATTACTATTTTATGTTGTTAATTTTATACTTTTTCTATATTACAGTACTCTCAATGGAATGTTTCTAGTATGTACCTCATCCAACTCGTTACGTTTTACGTAGATTTTTGAATTTTGGGATTTTTTCGTCCAGATTATTTGATACAACTAGTTGTTCTGTGAGGTACAAACGAGCCTAAGCCTAAGCACTACAGATTTTTTCCATAATTTGAATAGAGGTTGACCGATGATTTTTTTTCTCGTAATCGATTCCGGATCGTCGTTTGCTGGTTGGTCGAGAGTTTGGCGACAAAGTGTGGCTATAAGTTAAGATAAGATAAGCTTTTGATGTTGATCAAATTCTGTGAGATACATCACGCACTAATCATCAACGTGAGGTGAGTGATAGCGGTTATGCTTCATTCTTATAGCTGTTGCTGAGCTGTCGTAACTATGTTAGTGCTACTTATTACGCTAAATATTTCCGCCACCAGTTCACGAACACCGAACGTATGTGAACGTCGTAGTACTATTGACGGCGCTTCTTACCATTGCGCTACGTATCGCTGAAGCTTAGCTTTATAAAAATCAACGTTTCTATCACTGTAGAAGCGTTTGTATTGAAGCTATTAAGGTACATAGAAGGTAACCAAAGCTGGCTTGCAGCTTAACTGCTTCTATCATTTACATGGTAGATTTTTACGGTAGAACAACTAGTTAGTCAATCCGAAATAAATTTAAAACAATATAAACATAAATAATAACAATCACTACAGATTTCCTTATCGACAAAAATGTTGAAATGTTCGTTTGAAGCTCGTTAGACTTTGATGGATTAAATTTTTATTTACTCTTTTTGTAATTGTACTTGTAATTGTGAACTCAGCACCATCACGGACGATATTAGATCATTGCAAAATGAAATAAAATTACGATTAGGTTTTTTGTTTTGAACTTTTTTGCCTCAGGCTATAGATAACTTTTGTGTTTGACCTATGATGAACTTAGTCTTTCCTTCTTTTCTGCTTCAAAAATATAAAAAAAAGCAATTCTAATATAAATAAAAACTAAATAAAATGCTAAGTAAAAATTAAACATGATTTCATAAAGTAAACGAAAATTAATTTTTCAACACCGTTTTTTCTCATTGTCCTCATTTTACATTGTAAGTACATTTGATGTGATCTTCTAGCCTCATATGTAAATTTTTTCCCCAGCTGACAAGTATATTATAAGAAAATCACAAAAATTACAAAACTTTCAGTGACGTTTTGTTTTTCTTTGTTGGCAAACAAAAATTCTGCTTCTACGCGAAATGCTGAGGAGGAAAAAATCTGCTGCGAATGTTTACGGCTCCATTGGGAAATTTTCCAGAGGTTTTCGAATAAATATGGGTGGTCCATTTTTTTTTGAATAGAATGGACGTTGTATGTTTATTGTAGAGGATGTAAGCTTGAAGTATCTGAATAGTTATCTTTAAATCCAGAAAAAAAAACAATCGATGTGAACATTTTTGAATATCGTGAGGATTGTTAGGAGGGAAATCTCGAATCGATTGTACAGTACCAAAACTCTTAGATTATATCCGTTACCGCATACGATTTTTGTTTTTATTTGATGGTACCGATTTTTTTTTTCGCTGTGAAATTTGTTTAATTAAACTCTGCTTAGAAAAAAAAACTAGTTAATGATAAAGTGAAAGTTCTGATAAGAGAAGCTTGAAAGGTCGCTATGACTATGATTATTGAGGAATATGAGGATAAATTTGAGGTTGCATCAAATATTGTTGAAAAAATTTTCATAGAGGATATAAATTTTCATGGAGGAAATTCATAGATATATAAAATATAAATATAATTATCAATGATATACTTGAATATGGGAAAAGAATGAAGTGATTTTAAAAATTTAGTTTAATATTTTAGATAAATTACAGTAGTCATTGAACATTTACAAAATAAGTACAGTTTTAATATAAATAAATTACTTATTGTTAAATAATATCATTATAATAAATTTTTAAACTAGTAATTATGTATTGATACATTTATGAAACCACGTTTAAATTTTGGATTAGTCAAAATAATAACCATTAATAAAAAAAATCAATTTGCATATTTTATTAATGATATTTTGGTTCTCACAATAGTTCCACTATATTTTATTCTTATACTGTCGATTGAAAATCAGATTTCTGTTGTTGATACCTCATATTCTGCATAAATGTTAACACTTCGTCCTCAATTATCCTCACTGTGATCACCGTTAACGTGCTCCCCATAGTTGTTGTAGTCGTCGTTGTTGTTGTTGTTGCTGTTGTTGTTGTTGTTTGCTAGCTCCTTTTCCGTAGTTTTGTTCGTGTATCTGTGTATGTATGCGTGTGTGTATAATACGTCATTGAACTAATTTTAATCCATTCTCTCCGTATTCACTCGTTCATGTATTTTTCAAATCAGAGTTCAATTTTTGCGTTCGGCCCTTTTTTTTCTCCTCTAGGATCGTTGTGTGTATGTGTGTGGTGTGTGG
>KN716338.1:32762-55080 GCA_000816705.1 Dictyocaulus viviparus
TATACTATACAAATAATATTTTCTTCTTCTTAGACAACACTTAAATTTCACCAATCGGATGACTTCAAATTATTCCAGATGATAACTGAACTGATATGAGGCGGCATAGAAAACTCGAAAATTATTGGCGTCATTTTGTTCTCACTCAGGTACTTTTTTCCGACAGAGAAATGCATTCTTTATTGAGGTTTTGATTAAATCTCTTAGCTTGAAAATGAGTGCACAAAATATTTAGCAGTTTATCACGCTTGGTACTTACTTATACTATTGCTTCCCACAACACCTACCAAGCCTGCCATCCCTACGAGCTCATTGCATTGGCACCAGAGAAATCTGGGTAAGATAACTAGCACTGACTTGATGAAGACTAATGAACTCAGGCCACTATACACACCAGATTCGCATTCAACCACTTCCACGATATCATGTTGAACACGAATGCGTAGTCGTATTTCGCCACAACGGATTGATCAACACCAAATTAACATTTACTTAATGCTTATAAATAGCTCACTCCAGCCGCCACTCTTGGTTTCTTTCTTGAATGGTCACCTTCTCCTCCTCGATTCTTTGGTGTTGGTTTCTTTATCTTCTTTGCTGGTGGTGAATGTGATGGTGATTTTTTCTTTCTACCACCGGATGCTCTTCTTTTAGGCTCTGATTTTTCTTTTTCCGAATTGCTATGCTAAAATATACACTTAGATTAACTCGTTATGTATCCCGAGGGGTTTTCCAATAAATTTAAAATTATTTAACGAATTTTACGCAGTAATTTAGTATCGATTTGAATTAGTAACTCACACTTTCTGACATCGTCATAGCTGGCGTATCGTTCTGTAATGGTGTCGCTTTAAACTCAGCAATCGATTGAATTAATGTTTTTATTTGTGTGTAAATTAAAATTTTTCAATAAAATCACATATATTAGAAGAATCAGAAGCTGAAACAAACAGAAAAAATATAACTTAGTGTTTAAACGTCTACAAAACGTCGACCTCTTGTTGTTCACCTAATTCTTGAGCCAATACCTCACTTAATAATCAGCGTTAACTGGCTAGACTTATCTGGCTAACTCATTAACTGGTAAATTCAACTGTTTAACCTTAAACACTTAATCACCCGTTCAGCGCTCTTGAGAAACAAACAAAATTCAAATTGCTTTCAGTCAAACATTTTTTATTGTATTCTAGAATTATGCCAACAGCAATATTTTCGTAAACATTGTATTTGAAAGCGCATGTTTGTTCAAGAACATTTGATAACGTCCTGCTACCTCATGTTTGAGAATATTTGACAACCTTCAGCTACCTTACCTCACTCGCCTAGACAGTGCAGTGGGAAATTGTCTGCTTGTCGTGCAGAATATAAGCTTTTATCTTAGGCTTTATAATTGATTTTGAGTTAATTTTGACTCATTTTACCCGTTTAAAAACTAAAACTTACATGATTGCCGCAGCAAAACAGTTGGATGAGTGCAACAGTGAAAAATAATGACACAAACGAAGTATATTGTGCTAACTGAAAGCAAGTGAATTGTCACATCACTCAGAAACTTTCTAACTCAGTTCCGTAAAATTTGATGGTTGTCGTTGATCTTTTGTTTCACTACTAAGCGTATAGCAGAATGGCATGAGGTACTACTAGTTTCGGTCACTAGTTTCGCAACAGCCTCACGCCAACCATGTTCGTCATCTATACGAGGTAAGCGCCGCAGAACTACAACCTGACACATCATTATCCTCGTATCAATTTTTTTCTTTAGCTTACTTAGGTTAGCATGATGATTGAAAGCTTAAATAACGCTTAGCTTAGATGAATGACCCTAACAAAAAATATACGAAACCACGAAAGGAGGTACATTAATACATGAAAAGTGAATGGTGCTGTATTACCGGTCGATTTTTAGTACTGTTGAGCTCCAAAAACGACAACGTTGCAATCAATAACCAATTTTTGTTCAAGTTGATCAATAATCAAACTTATTAGTCAATGTGTTTGATTGATCAATAACCGTATAATACGAATTGTTCTATTCAGTTTATTAACTTCTTTGCCTATAGCTTACGAAAAATACAGAGTGTACTAGTAAAAATACTTGAACATGTTAGTAATTTTAAATGGATACTACTCACCAAGCTAGTGAATGATGAAAAATCGAGCTGACACCAACATGGCATCATTCGACCGTAAAGTCGAAGCGAAAGAACCAAGTGAATCGTGAATTAGTTATGTTTCTCAGTGATACGAATCAACATTTCCTTTTTATACGAGACGGCCAGTATCATATGTTTACGAAGAAATAATATAAAAAAGAAACATAAGAATAACGGTAATATAACAAGCTTTCAGTCGTTTTCCCTCCTGAGGATGCGTCTGGATTTCATCTTCGTCTTGATATCGCGGTGTTGCTTGAATGTGACAAGCCTGCGCACTCAATTAAGATAATCATACTTTCTCCAACATAGTGCTGGCTGCTCTCTAAGATTATTACGGTACCGTTTCACCAACAATATTCAAATGATGGACGGCCTTTTTTGCTTAGGTGCGATATCGAACCTATCCTAAACCTAGAAATCGATTCTCCTACATTGCGTAAAACTGCAAGTCTTCTAACCTCTGCGCTATGTAGATACCATATATAGTCAATTAATATAACTAATTTTGTTATAAGAACTACTAAGCTGTTGCAAAAAAAGTGAGAACAACACGGAAAAATTTTTGAGTTGATGTTTAGGGCTGTATTTTAATCTAGGTCAAGAATTTTTTGTTCTAGTCGCTCTCATAGTATTGTTGTAATGAAATAATGCTAAAGATATTGATCGGAAGCGATTTTTTTTTAATGGCCGATTCCTCTCAAAGACTCTGCATCCCTCTTTTGTTTTTGTTTGTTAACTTTTCCTCTAGATGAGTAAGCCAGGTGAGTATGCTATGGTATCAATTTCGTCACAAATTCACAGCTACCTGGTTACTGTACCTGCTACCAGGAAGATTTTTAGAAAAGATATCCTATATTTCATGTTAGGAAACTTTGGTCCGGTGATGATACTCAAGATTCTATTTATTTTACTTACATAGAATTTTAAGCTCTGATAATTATTCTCTCACTTCTTCAGGATGTCCAAATCCTTATAACCTTCTTTCTTCTATATGATTTCTATTCTTTGTGAAAGTTTCCATATACATAAATCACTTAAAGTAGACATTAGATTTGTTTTCTTCATTCTATTCACTAAATATCTACCAATCCTAATGTGGTTCTTACCTCACTACAGTTTTCCAATTAGTAGTCGAGTCAAAAAGTTGACTCTATACTGAAGCTCAAATTGTAGTAAACGTGAATGAAGTTCCAACTAGAGGACGCGACAAAGTCACTACAGGCATCGTTATAGCAGGAAGCAACAATTAATATATGTTCCTCGTAACCTATATGGCACCTATATGGTAACTTACTCATAGAGAGCTTCTGGTATGATGACTTTACCTAAGAAGGCTATGAGAGGCTGGCTGTCGGAGGTATGTTTCTCACATTAACCTTCATCGATTACAAAAACGGATTTGACAGCGTCAGAACGAGCAAATTCCTATCACCTACATCTATCCACAGTTGGTTACTATAGAAATTGCAACACTGCAACTCAGCTTCTCAATAACCCTATACAATACCTACATGAAAATGGGTTCTACCAGGTATAAAATACGTGAGGATCAAAATCTATGATCTCTTGCTTATCATTGTATCATTTATCATTGTTTTTATTAAACAAAACACCGATGAGGTTTTGTTCATTTCGTAATACACGTGCTTCCCAAATAGTTCAACTTTCAACTGAATTTCTGAAAAATGTTGTTAGACTATGTAAGTACGATTTTTTCCCTACCTCAATTTTATTTAAAAGTCGTAAAGGCATCGTACTTTGTATGGCGAGCTTTTCATTGAATGGAATGTAACATAGACAACTATTTTAAAATTATCGATGAAGTCAAACTTATTATAACAACATCTTTCGTATTACCTCAAAATTTCCTTCATAGTCTTGCTATCGCTAGCCTCGATGATGAACCGCATTGAGTAGTATCCACGACTCTGTGGCTCCCAATCAACCACCAATAGCAAAAGCAATTGGTCGAAGTGAATGACTATAGGATTCGGAAGGCTTTCATAACAATTCCATCAAACAATCACTAGCTCGTGCCGTGCATTTTCAATAATCCGAAATCATGTTTTCTTTCTGCAGACTGAGTTTCAGTAGCCCATATAACGACGGTATGAATTTGAACACTCTTTCCGAGAAAAAAACTATCTGTAACACAATGTTCATTAAGAAAACGGGAAGCTCTATATTTATGTTGTTCCACACTAGTAGCTGTTTCAGGAATGTGAAATAAAATTTCTTTAATAGTGTATTCCCATCCAGTACTGCTGATTTCCACGAAAGTAGTCCTTCCACAAGGTTACAAATGTCGCAGAAGCAAGTACTGGTCGTCACCTAGAACTCATTCTTCGTGTTGTTCTCGCACTTCGTGTTCGCTTTTTGAATTATTCACGTAAAGCACGAGGCACACAGTTTCCTTATTAACCATTGGCGTAATATTATGATTATTATTATCTTTGGACACATGTCATCATCAAAAATAATTAATACGTAAATTTTATGATAAATATTGGATAAACTTTGACCAACGTTGTCCCTAATAAATGCTCGATCGGTAACTCGATCGCTTCATAGTATCGATGAGGTGTTTGAATGAACATGGTCTATACAATGACTTGAGATGAACGGTCTGTTACGAAATCATAAGTCACTAACCTTCTCAGACTATTCTGATAGCAATTCCCCAACTACTGAGGGATAAAAGGCTTCATTATCTTGGAGACGAGCTTGAACCTCATCCAAACCCACGAAAACAATACGCTACTTCTTCATCTAAATCTACTACATTTCAAAAAGAATTGTTCCGATCTGAGAAGGAACCCCTCTGGGTTTGAAGTATTAGTAGGCTTTTCTTCTATGTTATAATTGCAAAATATTCAAAATTATTGGCTATAGTTACTATTAATGTCTTTCTCTTAAGCTTTGGTTTTTCTCATTGCTGAGGAAAAAAAAAGAGGATGGCATAAAAAAATTAAGCGAGGACTGCTGCTTTTGGTGCAAATGCTTTTTGATAGCCTAAAAAACCAATCATGATCCTATCAAGGTATTATTGAAGCTTCCTCATCACATTGTTTAGGTTCAATTTCCATATCTTCTTGCATTTATTAACGCCATATGGTTGATGATCTTCTCTGTTTTTTGTAATAACAAAACATCTGCACCGTCTCCAAATTTAAAGCCATTAAACGAACTAAAGGTCACCACTACCATTCTTTTTTGTATTCTATTCTTTTACTTTTCCCATCATACTGTCGTTTTACAGGGTGGTGACGGCTTGTCGGTGATTACTGTAAGTACTCCTTCATTTTGCTCATTTTGAAAAATTTCGGTCTATTTGCCTTCTAGTTTGTTATATTTTAACTAATCATTATATGTACTATACATTGGTGTAGCGGTAGAGCGGGCAACAGCTACACAGAGAGCTCGGAAACCGTATAGGTGGGTTCCGGCTCCCAGATCTACCGAGCAGTCCATCCCCAGTGGTTGGTGGATTGGTATCAGAGTAATCTATGAAGGTTGGCAGCAATGTCTTTGAAACAGACTGGTCTTCTCAAGTCATTGTACAGATCACTCGTGCACAAACATCTCCACTATAACGTCAAGACAAAGAATGATGGGTGGCGCACATCTGCGAGGAAATAGAATAGACTAAAACTCTTCCTTATTCTCTTTATTCTTATTACATATGATATAATTTCATGTAAACAAATAGGTTCCTATTTGTAGACCAAACGTGACGGTGCAGGAGGAGGACTCACATATTTTAAAGCACTCATGCAGAGTCGTCCGGGAGAAGAATCAGACTACGAAATGCTTGGCGATCCAACTCGAGTTGAAACATTGAAGAAAAAGGTGTGCAACTGTTCTACTTTATCAAGCAGTGATTTAGTTTTATTTTGTAGACTTAAAGCGATCAGAATAGCTTTGTTTCATGCTTTTAAGTTGCATTACCTTACCAAAAACGCAAATGTGAATCACTAATTCATGAAGAAGATGACGAGGTCAGCAACAACGACACAATTGCACCAATAGCGACACATAGCGCATCTATAAAAACGTTCATAAAAACTATTTTATGGCGTTATACACTTACAATTGGGTAGAATTTACTATAATACTGTAATGAAGGTATAGATTGAAAAGATGTTTCAATGATTCGTAGATTTTAGAACTCGTTTTGTTGGGATTATATGCTACGTTCACAAAGTCTCTGACATCATATTTGTGGAATTAAACTGATCTTTGTTCATATGTAAACAGTCTGACGACTTGCTGACAATGTGTTTGTCATTGGTTACTACAAGGCATCAAAGATCATCTGTGAAATTCTCGAAGACCACATGAAGTTTACAATTAGTACTGTAATGATATATGATATATCAACATGTATAGATGTGTCGTAGTACGCAGTGAACTCATTTTTGATCTTTAGCATATCCGACCTCGAGACTCCTTTTTGCCATTAACGCATTTATAGTTATTATATTTGAAGTTACACAGAGTATTTAGTCAATTTTGATACTATTTATTATTATTCATTTTAGAATGACGTGGTCAATAATGTTCCAGTTGATAATGCTCATATACTGCAAAATCCAAAAAGTGAGGTTGCTACGGCGATATGTAATCCGAAATTTAAAACTAAAGTTACGACCAATAACTGTAATTTAATCAAAAAGGTATGGTATAAGCTTATAAGCTTCAACGTCATTCTTTCATCTAAACGTCATTTCATATTTCAATATGCATCAGTATAGTAAGTTAAGTAGTAGTCGATAGAGCGAGTAGAATTAAATCGAAAAGATCAAACCTCTATCAATTATCCTCTACCTCTATCGAACCTATCAACAACCTCTCTGAAGTTTAGAATGGAGAAGGCGACCCCAATAATCATGCTGGAAAGGTAACTTGTTCATATACGTTTCGTTTACAATGTATTTCAATAATGAATAAATAAATTAACTATGTTACGTTCTTAAGAATGCTGCTAACATTCGAGCACCGGAAAAAAAAGGAATGGTAGGCACGAATGATCCAAATTACCAGACATTAGCTATGGTCAATAAGGAAGACGTCTTTAAGAAGAAGGTGAATTCAATTGAATTTCAATTGGTGAATTGAATTTCAATTTTCTATAAATGTACCTGCCAACATTTAATGTTATAATATTCAAAAGCTAGACAGAACACAGTGATTTTTACAAGAATATTAATTACTGTAATGCTATGGCAAATGGTAATGACCTACGTGGAACAGAACAGAGGCAAATGTGTGGCTCATACAATCTAACTGCGCTAGTCCTCTGCTTACCAAGGACGATGTAGTGTAAAGAGTACCACTGCAGTTTTTCAATTTTTTTCGCAGTCGTTTTCACGTGTCTTACTACCTTATGGGATAATCGTTGAACGTATAAGAAAAATAAAACGTTAAGATTATTATAGGAACCAGAACACGTCGGTAACGTGGCAAAAGGTACCAATATTCGACCACCAGATCAGAAGAAAATGGTTGCCGCATTCGATCCAAACTACCAGACTCTTGCTATGGTCAACAAAGAAGATGTATTCAAGAAGAAAGTAAGTAGTCACAATAATATATAGCTGTCTTTCCTTAGTTGGAGATCAATCAGTTAATTAGTTCATAGAATACTAATTAACGATTTAACCAATGGTGCTTAAAATACCTTAGAAAGTAGGTCGCTGTGATGGCATAGTTAACGGTGCAAATGTTTCAGTACTAGACCAAAAAAAATGGTTAGCATAGTCAACACTATTAATTGAAGCTATTAAAAGTAGGAAATGCTTTCGGTTCTTCAGGAAATAGGTCGGTGTGATGGCGTAGCAAAGGGTGGGAATATTAAACCACCAGAGCAAAAAAAAGTGGTTGGAACATTTAACCTTATTGATTGGAGCTTTACTCAGTAAATGCTTGTGGTTCTTTAGGAAGTAGGTCGCTGTACTGGTATGGCGAAAGGTGGAAATATTCAACTACCAGAGCAAAAGAAAACGGTCGAAACATTCAACCTTATTGATTAGAATTTTACTCAGTGATTGCTTTGTGGCACTTTAGGAAGTAGGTCGCTGTATTGGCATGGCGAAAGGTGGGAGCATTCAACCACCAGAGCAAAAGAAATTGGTTAGAACATTCAACCTTATTGAGTGGAGCTTCAGTATGTAAATACTAACGATTCTTTAGGAAGTAGGTCGGTGTATTGGTATGGCGAAAGGTGGGAATATTCAACCACCAGAGCAAAAGAAAATGGTTGGAACATTCAACTTTATTGATTGGAGCTTGAGTGTGTAAATACTTACGATTCTTTAGGAAGTAGGTCGGTGTGATGTTGTGGCAAAGGGTGGAAATATTCAACCATCAGAGCAAAAGAAAATGGTTGGAACATTCAACTTTATTGATTGGAGCTTCAGTCTGTAAATGATTGAGGTTCTTCAGGAAGTAGGACGTTGTGTTGGCATGGCAAAAGGTGCAAATATCTCAGCACCAGAGCAAAAGAAAATGGTTAGCATATTCAACCCTATTAATTAAAGGTCTAAGTAGAAAATGTCTTTGGTTCTTTAGGAAGTAGGTCGGTGTGTTGGCGTGGCAAAAGGTGGAAATATTCAATCATTAGAGCAAAAGAAAATGGTTTGCGCATTCGACCCTATTAATTAAAGCTTCATCCAACAAGTGTTGATGTTTCCTTAGGAAGTAGGTCGCTGTGATGTCATGGCTAAAGGTGGAAATATCCAGCCATCAGAGCAAAAAAAAGTGGTTAGCACATTCCACCCCGTTAACCAAAGCTTTGACGGAAAACGTGAATCATTTTGTTTAGGACGCAGGACACGGTGTTGGCATGGCAAAAGGTGGGAATATCCAACCACAAGAGCAAAAGAAAGTGGTAAGTGCACTTGATCCCGTTAAACAGAGCTTCAATAGGAAAAGCTCGTCGTTATTTAGGACGCAGGTAAAGGTGCTGGCTTGGTGAAGGGTGAAAATATTCGACCACCAGAACAAAAGAAAATGGCTGGCACATTGGACCCGAACTACCAGACACTTGCTATACTCAATAAGGAGGATGTGTTCAAGGTAAAATAGTCTTCTGAGTCTGAATACTTGTTCCCTTCACATTAATCAAGTTCTACATACGATTAATTCACTGTGATTGGTAGTTAAATTAACAGAACGGCTTTGTTTTTTTGGTTTAGTGTAGCTTCTACTGATGACCTACAGTGTAACTTTAGAGAGATTTGAGGTTGAACAATTTTCCAGTAAAGGTTGGACTCATTCGCGTTGCTCTACGTTCAAGTAATGAATACTAGAAGTCTATCCTTAATGGTTTTGTCAATAAGATCACTAGTCTATTTCAGTTCCTTGAGGATGAGTTTGAGGGGAAAATTCATTCTAGTCAGTATTTGTTTCATAGCACAATTAAAATGGCACAAACACAAGTACTAGTTATAATCATGAAATCAAATAATCTTCCAATGTAATGTTTAAGCATTCTATAGATGAGGTGAATATAGAAAGTTCTATAAAATATAACAGGAAAAAAGTGAACTGGAATACATCTACCAAAAATTCAACGAAACATAAGTTTTTTCTTATAAATATGTTACATTTTTAGTTGATCCCTAATTCATTTGATGATTGATTGATTACTTTTCTTTTCAGAAAAAAGTCATAGGATCTAAACCATTAAAATTCACCCCTCCAAACAAAGTTTGCTAAATCAGTGTAAGCTTTTGATTTTGAAATTAATTCCTAATTATACACGAGTGTTTGTTAGAGAACACAGATTAGATTACACCTCTTCTGTGCCTTCAATGAACTCAAACAGCTGTTTGGCCATTATATGCTCCAAGGAATTCTGATCGCTTCTAATTGAATCCACACTATAAGAGGCTTTTTACTTCCTCGAAAAAAGCTTAAAAACAAATGAGAAATGTGAAGGATCCTCATGTTTGACATTCTGCAGTAGATTTATTGATGAGTTTAATAGACAACTGTCTTGTTACAAGCTTCCAGGATCGGCCATCCTTTAACCTCGGCATTTATGAGTTAAATATCTTAACTGTAACTTTGTTTAGCAATACTCAAATTTGGTAAACAGTGTTTTATTGAAAAGGCAATACAACATAGAAACAAGCTAGCGTTTCGGTAGAATCGCGTTCTTCAGAGCCTAAAAAAGTCTATGTCAATTGTGTGATGCATTCAATCAAACCCTATCGCTAACCTTGTGAAGGAAACCCTCAATCCAAAGTCATAACCTCCGGCCAAACCCGCATCATCCTAAATACTCATCTTTAAAAATAGATTTTGTCTGTTTCTTTGTCTTAGGTATGTGACTTGTTTGTCAAATGTCTTATTACAGGTTTTGAAGAACATACGACATATCTCAGAATACAGCCATGCCAAATAATTTATTTATTAACAAGCCTTTGTTGACTAAGCAACAAGATAGCGATAGATTGAAGTTATTCCATTTCACCTACTGATTTGTCTATTAAAATATTGAAAAGTGACTTGTATTTGCATGATAATAGATTGCTGATCACAAATATCACAAAGAATGATCTTGTCTACCGTCTGATGAGGTGCTGTCTAAAATCGTGACTACCTGCATTTCAAGCTACCTTAAAGACCCATAAAAACGTTAGAAGACTGTTATACTAAAGTTCGAAGCGAAAAAAGGCACGATAAGGTGATTTGAGATAGGATATACTCATTAACTACAAATGCTACCATATCCATATCCTGCGTACTGGTTGTTTTTATCCAGATCGCTTACAGCAATAAAGTTACACCAGCACATCAGATCACATCACATCATCCACATTTGCGTTCCTGTGTCTAAGACGAAGGGTTTTCGCACTGTAAATGCTCACATGTACGCAGCACATCAGTGCTGTGCTATGTATTGAATTGTATCCCACTCTTTCGAGGGGACTCCAAAAATTATTTAATACTCATAATTGCTCCGGTGCACGGAAATCTTTAGTAAAAGGCGAAAGATTTTCTCGATTAAATGCACTGGAGCCAGAGGTGTATGACATTGCGAAATAATTTTGAGCATCGTTCACGCATCGTATGTCATACGAGTTTGCGTTCCTGTGTTTAAGACGAAGGGTTTTCGCACTGTAAATGCTCACATGTACGCAGCACATCAGTGCTGTGCTATGTATTGAATTGTATCCCACTCTTTCGAGGGGACTCCAAAAATTATTTAATACTCATAATTGCTCCGGTGCACGGAAATCTTTAGTAAAAGGCGAAAGATTTTCTCGATTAAATGCACTGGAGCCAGAGGTGTATGACATTGCGAAATAATTTTGAGCATCGTTCGCGCATCGTATGTCATACGAGTTTGCGTTCCTGTGTTTAAGACGAAGGGTTTTCGCACTGTAAATGCTCACATGTACGCAGCACATCAGTGCTGTGCTATGTATTGAATTGTATCCCACTCTTTCGAGGGGACTCCAAAAATTATTTGATACTCATAATTGCTCCGGTGCACGGAAATCTTTAGTAAAAGGCGAAAGATTTTCTCGATTAAATGCACTGGAGCCAGAGGTGTATGACATTGCGAAATAATTTTGAGCATCGTTCGCGCATCGTATGTCATACGAGTTTGCGTTCCTGTGTTTAAGACGAAGGGTTTTCGCACTGTAAATGCTCACATGTACGCAGCACATCAGTGCTGTGCTATGTATTGAATTGTATCCCACTCTTTCGAGGGGACTCCAAAAATTATTTGATACTCATAATTGCTCCGGTGCACGGAAATCTTTAGTAAAAGGCGAAAGATTTTCTCGATTAAATGCACTGGAGCCAGAGGTGTATGACATTGCGAAATAATTTTGTACTAGCAATAATTTTTACCGAAGCTTGATGTCGTACTCCGTAGCTGTAATAGAGTCCTGCGAGGCAAATTAAATCGAGCAACCATTCAAACTAACTTTTTGATTGATGTTCCATGAATCACATCCAACTGAAGTCACTTAGCCATAAAATTTTAGCTAAAATACCTGTTTTTTCTTATTTCTATAAGTCTCCTATAGGAAGGAATCTCTTTGTCTTCAAATGAAAAGATTAGAAGAACATTTAATATTTATATGTATTTTTTAGACTGAATAATATCATAAACTGTTTATTCCAAGTGACATGCCATCTAGCGAGAGCGATTTCGTTTTCGACGACCATGGCCTCCTTTATTCTTCTGAAATTTTATTTTTCCATAAAAATGACAATGTAAGATCAGCTTAACACGTTTAGTTTTATCATTCATCTATATTACTTCCGCCATTGATTAATTTCTAGGATTACAACATGTGATCGTCCTCATTCTGTTGTCATGGAGGTAACTGAATACAAAACTGATCTACTTATTCCGTTTCAGTATTCAGTGGCCATCTTGTTAGTGATGTGATGTTTACACGCTATCTCCTACTGCTGAAACCTGAAGGCATAAGGGGCTTGTTGGGCTATTATGCGGATTCGAACTTTTGCATAACTACGCCGACTCTTATCATTAAGTCACACGTCCCAAAGTATTTATTGTCAAATTGAATTCATGCTGTCGTTCCTTGAAAGCATCAAAGCGTTAGATTTTTCGATGTTTTTTCTCTTGGTTAAACGTAAAAATCACGTCAAGACTTTTTCAAAAAATGCTTGTCATAACAATTTTACCGCTACAATTTGAATTAAATATTTGTTCAGACCTATATCGATTCAGATATTTTTTAAAATAACAATTTTATGAAAAAATATTTGAGAAGATAAAATCAAATGATTCTATCGTACCGCTTTTTCCGTTCTCCTTGGAATTATTTTAGGCTTAGGCACCTGCATCAGCTCACATTTACATATATGAGTGAAATCCAGGTTATGATTATGATTCTTACCTTTCTTCTTATAACTTCAGGCTTACGTTTTTTCCTCGAACGCTTAACAATTGAGGATCAACAGCAGAGAGAATTTTGCGCAATTTTTAACTTCATATAAATAGACTGCACTCACATTTGCTACTTGCACCATCTTCTTACCGGCAGGAGTTCGAAGCTTAAACAATTGAACGATATCGTTAACTAATATAAATCTTAAGATGATTAAAATTATAACTAAAGAAATTATGACTATAAAAAAAGGAGGAATAATTATTGTAGGGTGTGGGTCGCCTCCTTCACAGTATGTCGTGTCGTTGACAACTGTGTTTACTACCTGTAATTATACTGAGTTGGCCGCAAAACTCGGAAACCTCAGGCAGGACTCGAACTCGCACTTACAGATATCTGGTCTGCAGATACAGGTAAAAAACTATGCTTACTGCTTCAATATATTCAAATACTTACAAAAATCAATGTGTGAGGGAATTTTTTTCAGATCTTTGCAATATTTCGTATGAAATCAAAATTTGTTTCATATTACAACTGTCTACAATATGACCTCAATAAGGGAAAAGCTTTAAATAATTCGAAATACTGCGTAATGACAAAGCGATCATCATTTGGCTAATAATGTTTAATTGCTCGAGATTTTTGAACACTGGAGTTGCCATTATCACTGGAATGGTAATACTCTAACGAATTGAGCCGAAAAATTGATTGATTTGTGATCATTGACTATGGTATTTAAAGGACGTATTACAGAAATAGTACATTGTAAAGCCTAGAGAAAGTTGCATCGCTTTTAAAAGGAAGAGCAGTACTAAATGAATTGATCCCGTACCCAGCATTTTTCTTATTGCCTTCACGAGGCATACCCCACTCTGATCCTCGAATAATCAATAGTATAGGAGAACATAAGCGTTTTATAGCATTGAAGAAGCCGTGTAAAAAGTTTCACCTTATTATTATAACAATCTTCGTAAGTGAAATCACGATACGGTTCGTTTTTTTGCTTATATCGTTCTGGTTTCGGTGATTCAACGAAAGCTCCCGGAATAGCTCTACCTTCAATAAAACCTTCTACCCTGTCCTAAAAAACGATCGATGAGGATTAATAACAATAGTAGGAGGTTTAAAAATAAATGAAGGGCAATGTGACAACCTACTTTTCTTTTGAATACATCTTCATTTTTCATATTCGCAAGTGTTTGGTAATTGGGGTCGTATACTCCCACCATTTTTTTCTCCTCTGGCGGTCTAATATTCATTTGTACTTGTCCTCCATCCTAATAATAGAGTAAGTCGAATATGATATTCAATTTTCAAACGCTATCTCTAGGAAGTAGGACGATGAGCGTCATGCAGAATGGGAATGAATGGAGGAGAGAAGCAGAAGAAAAACTAGTCAGAACGTGTTGAACCCAACAGTAAACCCGTACTACCTTAACTACTACTAACCCGTACTACTACCTTGTTCTAAATGTTACAAGTGTTCACCTCAAATTTGTCTCATAAATGACATGACGACTTCGAGTTACGATTACCAATAAGTCTATTGAAAACGAACTTAATTCTATTGCTTGGAGGAAAAAATTGAAAAAAAAACCCAATTGAATTGCAGAGAGGTAGCGGAACGTACCTCACTTTTTTACTACATTTTAATCAAACTGGGTATTACAAAATAAGCCTCACTTTTCTCTTAAATACATCATCATTATTCATATTAGCAAGCGTTTGGTAATTTGGATCGTGAACGCCAACCATTTTCTTCTCATCTGGTGCGCGAATATTCATTGCTCCTCCACCTCCGTCCTGATAAATGAGTTTCAAAGTTTCAAACATTCATACGACACCTGCTAACTAATTTTTTGCGAATCTGAACTCAATATGAGTCTCAAAATGTGTTTTATTTTATACGGAGTATTATTTGCATATGAGTATTTCAACGTAAATACAATGCTACTTCAATTTTTTCACCTCATTTTCAAATTCTACTTTTTCGTTAGTATTAATTTTTCACTCATCTTAATCCAAAGGACGGTATCATGATCAAAATACAGATTAATTTTCAGCTGATCTAAACTTTTACCACAAATCTAAATCAGTTCATCAGTAATAGAGGAAAAGCCTACAGAAAAGCCTTACTTTTCTTTTAAATACATCATCATTGTTCATATTAGCGAGCGTTTGGTAATTTGGATCGTAAACGCCAACCATTTTCTTTTCATCTGGTGGTCGAATGTTGTTACCTCCTCCAAATCCATCCTAGAAACTAGTAGAATCACGCAAGGTCCATGTGATTATTTCACAAGAATGTACTTGTTACTTGCAAGCTTATGAATCCGTCAACTAACTACAATTTTAACAAAATCGCCAACATTCACTACTGACAGCGTTCTGAATAGGTTAGAATATAACGTTATGGATGATTGCTGATATTTTAACAGCTCTGGTGATATTGCTTGCATTAGGCTGGGCACTAAACCCACGAAGTTGTTAATTAGCTTGAGCATTGTATATGGGGAACTTGGATTTCGATTAAATCGTAGGAATACGACATTTATGGAAAATAGACTCGTTTCTGAAACTCTTTTTGTATTCAGTGGAAGCAATATAGGTGACTGCTTATTTGGTTCCGAGCCGGAACGGTAACGTGGTGAATGGTTTGCTAGTTGACTTTTGAAAAAAGGAAGAGGGGAAGAGGAAGAGGAAGAGAAAAAAGGAATTCTAAGAAAAACTCAGGGAGTTCAAAGTTGCGGTGCTGAACAACGTGCCTATTTTGCCATATCACCATTCTTCCTGTACGAACTTTGGATGCTGCGTAGGAAAAATTAAATCTAAGCGGATAGAATAATCTATGTATGATGATTAAAAATCGTGTTTGAAATTCATGAGAGGGCATGAGGGCTACGAAGGAAACATCAATATTATGGTTGGCTGTTTCCGGGATGACTTTGGAAAGAAAAGTGAAATCTTTGTTAGCTTGGAGCGTTGGAGTGAGTTCACTAATTGTCACTCATGTTTGTTAACTTATAAATTGACAAGAAGTCAAGTAGTCAATTCAACACTGGGCATAATCATAAGCTAGTTCGTCAAATTTCACAATACAACTGAAATAAAATGACAAACTCTTGCCTTTCTTTTGAATACATCGTCATTATTCATGTTAGCAAGCGTTTGGTAATTTGGATCGTGTACACCAACCATTTTCTTTATATCTGGTGGTCGAATATTCATCCCTCCGCCTCCTCCATCCTGAAAATTATTAAAGAGAAATGTGATGTTAATGGTGTGCGTGTCCTATACATGGAATATGCAAAACATTTTCTGTTGAAATTAAGCTCGTCAATAAAATCATTACATAAAAAAATATAGCAAAATTAAAAGAAATGCACCATTAGTGACGCCTCACCTTTCTTTGAAATACATCTTCGTTTTTCATATTGGCAAGTGTTTGGTAATTTGGATCATATACGCCAACCATTTTCTTCTCATCTGGTGGTCGAATATTCATCCCTCCTCCACCTCCATCCTTAAAAAAATGGGAAAAGCTGGTGCTTTGCACTTTAAACAATAATACGGTCCTTATCTATTTATATTGAGTAGATTTCAGCCTAGTACAATCTCTAGGCTTTATGAGTACATTAGCAGTTTAACCGAGATATCAATCATCTCTTACAAAATTTTCACCATCTCCGCTAAACTTAATAGTAATGTGGTGATGATGATCGACAAAGTTTTAAAAGAAATTAACAGAATGCTTTCAAACTAATCTATTTTTGTATTTAAAGGCTGCATGAGATGAAATAAGATAAGCTTCCTCGTTGGTCAATCCTTTGTGGCGAGATGCGCTTACGCATTCGAGTTCAACGTAATATCGTAGAGGTGGTTGAATGCGTTCCTGGTCCATATAGTAACTTGAGTTGGCCACTCTCGAGCATTTCACTGCTAGTTATCTTACGCATATTTCTCTGGTACCAATTTATGGACCTTTGGAGGGCCTGATAGGCTTAACGTATGACGCGAAATGACTGTGGCCTGCGAGTCACTGTTGCACCTCCACGACTGCGCCACTGCGCTTCCAAATAAGATGTGTAACTACCGAAATATTATTCTTAATAGATAAAGCACTCAATCAACCTCACTTTTCTCTTAAATACATCATCATTGTTCATATTGGCAAGTGTTTGGTAATTTGGATCATAGACGCCAACCATTTTCTTCTCATCTGGTGGTCGAATATTCATTGCTCCTCCATTATCGTCCTGAAAAATGGTGTGTTAAATTTGGCAAGTAGAAGCGGTAGCTGTTCTAATATTGATTATAACATCTGAAGAGGGCTATCTCAGAAGCATAGGAAACTAAAGGTACACCAGTAACACTTTGTCATGACAGTGTTATCATGTGCGCAAAAGGCCAAAACTATAAAGGATAGTTGCGTCGAAAAGGAATGAATGGAAGGTCGCTGGATCCTGCAGTACGCGTACAGAGGGACCATCCAAGTGGTCCAAGTAAGTAATTCCACATATATTGAGGAAAGTAATATTTTGTAAGCTTTCAGTGTGTCAAAAATCGGTTTGATCAAAAGATTAACAAAGAATAAGAAAACGTATACAATGTAAAATGTTTATGTTAACAAGGAGTGTGCGGTTGGTTCTATGTAATACATTTGAATCAACAGCTTTTTAGTGGATAAAATCCTTTAGTTTAATAAGCTATTTTGCTTAGAAAAGGAAGCTGCAACTGTATGTGTAGAGAATACTCACTCTGTCAACTACTGTAGTACTTGTAGTACTGTAGTACTCAATGCAAAGACATATTACATATCATATTAATTTGTGGTTTCTGAGTCATCGTATCAAAAGTTAGAAATGGTGGAGGCGAGTGAAAGTGCAAATGTGGTGATTCATAAAAGGTCATAATTACTTTGTCATTTCGATATGTTTCTGGAAATGAACTCAGCTGAGAAACTCAAAACGACATTGTTTCAACATACCGAAGTCTCCGCCTCCTCTCTATATAAACAGATACAGTAAGTATACTCCTTATTACTCTTCACTCATAGCCTCTAACATAACCTCCTTTACCTTCGCTATTAAACTGATCGTCGTTGTCTCATGTTATCACACGTCTCGTACAATTTTCATGATTATCTCATAACCAATTATATTTGATCTTCGTATATCATTATCACCTTGTGTATCCGAAAAATAATTGTTATCTGATTGCACGATCCCGTCCTTATGAGTCCTATCATGTATGCTCTTGATTTATCGTTATTATAGTCTTGATGTAATATTTTATGTTGTTTACATAAAGGTTTAATTACCCAAGTTTGAGGTCTGGCTGTCGACTCTTAACTGAGTAACACCTAGAGTAGCTGCCTTTGCTTTTGACGAAGGCACGCATTTCACTCTGGGATCTTCATCCAATCTTCAATTTTCAGTATCGCCATTATAAGACGAAAACACCAGCGTGACAAACTACTCATGGCGAGCGTTGGGATATTCACTGCCACTGACACCAATAGAATTTCAGCGCATCGGCAACTACAATTTTTGGTGCATTGGCCAAACGATTGCGGTATAATCGTTCACTAAAATATGTTCCTATATCTACGGAATTTTAAGCTAATTCCTCAAAGATTTTCACTTGATGAGTTGTTACAATCCAAACAATACGTGATGAGAATTCATTCAAGCGGCCTCCAAAACACGCAACGAATGGTCGAATATGTCTTTGATCATTCATAGATAATAATAATACATGATTGTTGGCGTTGATCAATCATTTGTGGGTGGGATGCGCTCCCACATTCATGTTCAACGTGATATCGTGGAGGTGGTTGAATGCGTGCCTGGTCTATACAATGACTTGAGTTGACCACTCTTCACCAAGTCAGCGTCAGTTATCTTACCCAGACTCCTCTGGTACCAATTTACCGACCCCGGAGGGATGGCGGGCTTGGTAGGCCTGGGGGGCGGCCACGAACTGAATCGGCCGGCGTGTCACTGCGGCACCTCCACCACTGAGCCACTGCGCCCCCTGATCATTCATATGACCTTAAAATACCCTCTCACTCCTTTAGAAACATGGTTATTACTGGATCACATACAAAAAAACTAATCAGTACGTCGACAACTGTCGAGGATTCCTCACGGATTTTTCAACAGCGTCTTCTCCGATATTAAGCAATAATAAATTGGTCTGCGCAGTTTAGACGTGAGATCCTTCGTTGTCAATAATCAGAAGAATACACGTCAAAAGCGAGGCATGTGAGGGTTTGCCCATATTAAAAGAAAAAAATGTGTATTGATTGAAATTTTTTTCATTTGACAATCACTTCCAAGAAGCACGGAAGTGTTTGTAACTGAGGTAAAAAGTACCCAATGCTGTCAATAACGTGTGGGTCATGTAATAGATCTCATCGATATTGCAATATACGTAAATGACTGTCACCGTGAACTAAAAGTGTACAAAGGGGAATAATAATGGAAAATTTACTGTACCAATTGAATGCATGAGGAAAAGAGCTGTCAAATTACCTCAGCAAGCAAGTAATGAAGTCGGATGTCTCATTGAGCTCGCCTTATAATCTTTTCTCCAAGAAATTTACTATATAAGAATGTCATATGTAATTGATGCATGATAAGGCACTTTTCCTCTATTTAAGACTTAGTTCAGTTTTTTCTAGCATTTTCTTTCCGAAGCCTCAAACAACATCACTCAGAAAAATTATAAGCATATCGCACTACAAGTCAGTACAGACATCTTCAATAATGTAAGCTTTTCTTTGAGCTTTTTAAATATATGTAATTTAATAAATTGATGACGGCGTGGTGGCGCAGTGGTGGAGGTGCCACGGTGAAACGCAAGCCTAAATCAGTTCGCGGCCATACCTTGAGCCTACCAAGCCCTCCAACCTTCCGAGGTCGATAAATTGGTGCCAGAGAAATATGCGTAAGATAACTAGCACTGACTTACTAAAGAGCGGTCAACTTAAGTCACTGTATAGACTAGGCTTGCATTCAACAACCCCCACGATATCACGTTGAACATGAATGCGTAGGCGCATTCCGTCACACGGGGTTGATCAACGCCAAAGCTTATCTTACCTTAACTGATAAACTAATCAATAAGAAAAATCGTACTTTTTTTTGAATTTCTATGTCATTAAATCCTTCCTTTGCTTTATTTATATCGTCATTGACAGGAGAATTGACTTCTGTAACTTCAAAATTTTTTTGCTAGGCGATAAAAAAACATTTTAAAATTGGTAACGTATTGTTTTCTTCTTGGTTCTAGCATTCATTTTCGTGAAGCAAGAAAGAATCGTAATATTTTTATCATTAACAAAAGTTCTTAACTGAAAATCGTACCATCTCTTTTTTGAGCGGTTGAGGGTGACGAAGTGGCTTGAACAGAACTGGTAGCGTCATGAAAAAGAAAAATCGCAAAAAATTAGTGAACTCATTGAACAAGTCGTTGTGTTGGAATGATAATTGAATGATTCGATAAGATAAATAGCTAGAGAGTTTAACTCAAAGTTGAGGTTCACATAAATGAACACAACAATTAACTCTTGTTACAAATGTAAACAGTAAACGCTTTACAAAAAGCCGTTGACTTACTTCAGTTTGTTGTTCATCCTATAAAAATTTCTATGTGTTATTGCGTTATTATTAAAGTTATAATACACAAAACAATAAACAACAAACATAACAGAGACTGTTTCAAGCTTACATTGTTAGTATTGTGACAAGAAACGAGCAGAAATACTAAACATAACGCGTTAAGAAATACGAGCATATACGAGAATTCAACCTGAAAGAAATACATTTTAAAAAATTGAAGAATATCTATAATATGGAGAATTTGCTATATTCTGAATCGACCAGTCGACTATCAGTAATCAATAGATCAGAGAAGTTAACGCAGCTCATTGTACGAACGATAATGAGGCCAATATTGGTGAATCCCTCATAGCCACGACCAACAGCAAAATATCATTTTTTGTAGAGCATAGCTCGATTGGTCTACCAAACCCTTAAGGTCAACTTTTGTGATTGTTTATTTGATAAAACTACCTCAACATCATCGTATTGATCCTACCTATTAATTACTGATGCAAGCCCATATGACCACTGTTTCCAACGAACGGTTGTTATGTTTTTATATGTAGGTTCAATTACTCGAGCTTAAGGTATCTATAGAATTGCAACACGAACAACCGTTCGTCTTACAACAGCGCTACAAACTCAAGTTCTCTGTCGAATTTCAAGTCCTGTGTGGCAGCACCGCTCCTACGGCCAGGCGGCTCACTACTTAACCTGAACCGCCTCAACGTCAACAGATCTAGCAAAACTCAGATCACCCCATGGAGCATTTACAGCCAACTTATCACATTTACCTTCAAATTAAGTAGTAAGCTCGCATTTTTCAGAGAATGAAGAATTTGTGAAAAATGTTGGTAAATCAGACTATTGATTCTTTACAAAGGTGCTTAGAGTCAATTATTAATAGTTGGATATGCAAATCATTTTTGTTGGATGAGAGCGCAGACGCAATGGCGCAGTGATGGAGGTGCCACAGTTACAAGCAATCGTCAATCAGTTCGCGGTCGTCCTATAAGCCTATCAAGCCCGACATCTCACCAAATTAGGTTGGATACGAATGCGTGAGCGCATCTTCTGGATGAGTTGTATTGCATATTTTAACACTAACACTTCGTAATATGCCTTACTATTATATTATTTACAGTATTTAGGCCAAAATCAGTCGATAGTTTGGCAGATCGAAAAAATCAATAAACTTACAGTTTCTATTAACATCTGGAGAGTAAAGTAAGCAGAAAGTCAAGCAGTCATTCCAAATCGCATGTGAAAAATGATCGAACTTACATTGTTTGTCATTCTTCAAACCTCCTGTACTGATATTAATGGTGATATTTTTAATATCATTCTTTACTTAAAATAAATAATCAATACTTCTTATAATATTGGTGTAGGTCAATACTGATATACTATTACTGATATACTGACTGATACTATTAATACTGATATACTATTGATTGTCTCATTTAATGAGTAGATCTTGTAACTGTGCCAGTACCGTGTCCTAAACCAAATAAAAAGCATAACCTTGTCATTCCCGTAGTAGCACGGATCTAAAGGCTTATAAGCTTTAATAGCAACATCAACTATGTATAGGCCTCATTTTTATCACTACGAATGCGGTGATTTTATGAGATCAGGTATAATATATCTCATATTAAGCAAAGTTTGCTGT
>KN716338.1:62700-73301 GCA_000816705.1 Dictyocaulus viviparus
GTATTCGAATTTTTTCCCGTGAATCATACGCGGCATCAATTTCATTCAAGTCATTTCTTTTCCTCAAATTTAGTAATATCCGCTTTTTCTTTCACTCAACAAATTGCAATTACCTCAATTGCATGAAGCAAACGAGTCACGAATGATTATTGATTTTCTTGTAATTCTCATTTTTCTGTCTTCATTCATTTAATTTTTTCCTTCATTTATCATGTGTAGATGAAAAAATAAACCTTATGATCGGCAAAATATGTTTACTTGTCAGCTGTTTCATTGTTTACGATTTGTTTAGGTAAATCGATATTATTTGATATTTTTTGTTTTGAAAATATGATAAATCGAAAAAAAAGCCAATACACAGCTTCTAAGATGATTTTTTCTCCAATAAAAAGCAACATCATAAAGGTTCTTATTTACTACAGTTTATGACATTTTTGATCTTTGATCTTCTGCATGACACACTAAAGGCGTCATTCTTTCGCGAAATCAGCTTTTCCCTCGATAAACTCCTTGAGAATTGGTATTCGGTCTCGACTTTTTCAATTTTTGTTCTGTTAAGGAATGTTTTATACCTCAATTATATTCCTCTTTTTGAATCATTTTCATTATTGGGCTTAAGCTATTCTATATACACAGCTTGAATTTTCAGGATGGATGATACCACAGTACAAATAAATCTGATTGAAAATACAAAGTACGTTTGTTTTTTCACAATGTTTTGTTTGCTTGAGTCAAAAAAAAGGCTTCTTGTTGTTTCCTCATTATCGATCTAACCTATTCAGTATATATCGCAAATTATAATTTTATTAACAAATTGTTTCATAATATTTTGTAAAACAGCTGCTTTTTTTTCAAGAATGACATCACTCACTGTTATTAACGTGGGTTGTTATAGGGGTTTTGCGAAATTTCATCCGATTACGTTTATACTTTTTTTTTGCGAAGCGCGCGTAAAACATACATATTGATTTACGCAGCAACTCCTTTAGAATTCCGCCAAATATTTACTCTAGGCAAACGTTCTATGGAGCTTCCTATCTTAATTATTTTTTAAAAGTTTTTTCTTTTTTAATTAAATTTATAATTGTCTATTGATATTTATTTAATCGCTTCACAAAATAATATAATATAAATTGATTTTCATTTTTATAATTTATATTCTTGTAATGCTGAGCTGATCGCTGAACTCAGAGGCTCAGGCAGGTCTATGCAATTGATAGCGGCACACCAAATCGAGAAGCTGCGATATTTTTGTGTGTTCGGATTCTTGCCTGAGGATTCGAGTTTTGTGATTAACTCAATCTCATGAAAATATATAGTTAATACTTGTCAAGGAAAGGCATTTCATAGATATTGATCGATTCGTTTAGGTCATCCCATAGATATTCATCGATTCCACCAATCAGATTACTCTGCACCGCTATTCTTGTAGGATTGGGAGGACCATTTAACTTTGGATATCAGGTATGAATACTGTAAAGTCATAACTGTATTTCACATTCTTAAGCTTCATTTTCGTCTTCAACTATACCGATATTGATTTCTCTAAGGGCAAAAAAAAAGAAGAATTTTTACATACCAATTTTTCATGGATATCTGCATGGATGGGCGTGATCTCCGAAAATGATAACTTGTGTTGTCATCCGAAAAAATCAATAATGCCTCTCTTCATTATATTTTATCGATTTCTTATGTGATTAAAACTTACTCTAATGAAAATTTCAATCGATATAAGTTTGTAATGTTTTCAATTGCTTTTCAGTTACTCATTACAAATCCATCACAGGAGGCATTTTTACAATTTTTAAACGAGTCACATTTCAAAAATCGTCATGAATTTTTAAGCCGAGAACAGTTAGAGGTAAAATATCTTTTCTTTACTTTTTCAATTTTTTATTGATTGGAATTCTTTCCATCTCGCATGGAACGATATGGGATTTTCAAAATTCGTACTGGATTATTAAAAGTGAAAGAGAAAAAAATTAAAAAAACGTTAAAAATTGGAAAAATAAAAATGCAATACGGTAGAAATTCAATAAATTAGACTTCACGATGGATACGGTACGATCATACAGTATGAACGTTTGCTCTTTGATCTACGAACGTCCATTCCAGGATGGATGGTCCTTTATTGTGTCGATATTTTTTTGGGGATGTACTGTTGGCGCGTTTCTGATTCGGAGTTTATCCGAAAAATTTGGTCGAAAAACTGCACTTCAGGTGTGTTCAAAAAAAAATTTCATTCCCTGAATTCACTTCCTTTCGAGTGAAATCTTTTGCCTCATTTTCACACGTACTTTTTTGTATATATCAAAGAAGTGAGATTTTTATTTCCCTAAGCACTCGGTGTACTCTCATTTTTAAACTCATCTGAGATTCCTTCTACCAGTATGACAAACGGCATTATAAGGTTTTTTTTGGGAATAAATCAATATTTTGAAATACTCGTTACCCTCAGGCATCCGAAATTATGCAAATTTCACTCATTTTATGTTAAATAACATTTCTACAGCTTTTTTTTCTCAAAACGTACTAATTTACCTCTGTTCTTATCCCTTTATAAGTTTTCAAAGATCAATACTTTTTTCACTCATTATAAAAAACAAGAATGCATTTAAAATAACTCTCAAATCGATAACGATCAATTAACTTGAATAAAAAATACATTAAAAATTAGAGTGAAAAGAAAGTATACGTTAGGAAAACTCCTGATTCTTAGAAGATCATATTTAGTTGACCATTTCATGAACAAAATGTAGAACATAAAGTTATCAAATGCGTAAAATAGGCTAGAAACTCATGAGGTAAAACGGATCACTAACTCAATTATTTAAATAGCTCACCTCCTTTCAGCTTTAATGCATCGTTCACGTTTCTCAATAGTTAATATTGTTTTTGAATTATTAAAATTTTTCCAAAATGATTAACGCTCATATTGAATGCTTTCAGATTTCTCATGCTATTCAAATTATTGCATGCTCGTTAACGATACTCAGCTTCTATGTATGTTTTACGGATCCATTTGTTGTTGTTTGTTGTTGTTCTTATTGTTGTTTTCTTCTAAAAATAAACAAGAACAAATAATAAACAACTGTTGGATAAATTTCTTTCCTTTCTAGCTAACAAATGCTGCAGTTTATGCGATCGCTAGATTTATTCTTGGATTTTCTATTACGATTTCTCTCGGTATCGCACCGATGTTCATCACCGAATGCAGGTTTTTCATTATTTCAATTCGATCGGATATCTTTCAAGAAAACTTTTTAAAATTTCTATTGAATTTTTATCAATTATTAGCAACGATACGTTATAAAGGTATAATATTGATTATCCACGTTTTTTGTTAGCCGCAAACCTCGGAGCCTCACATGGCACTCGAACTAAATTGAACTATCAGCTTAACTCAGTGCAATCAAATGCTGACTCTCCAAATCAAATATACTACCACTATGAATTCGAGAAATATTAAGTTGTTTCTCAATGAAGGTTTCGGTAGAGCAATCAGTAGCATACCACAGCAGAATCTTGCCACGTTCAAGCTGCAGACGAAGCTACGAGCTTTGCAGCCAACTGAGAAATATGGGATATGAGTTGTGTGATATATGAGATACGGTTATACCTACGGGATTTCTGTGGTGCTGCTTGCACGGTGGTGGAGGTGTCGCAGTGAGACGCAAGCCCCAATCAGTTCGCGGTCGCCTCCATACTTATTAAACCGCCATTTCTCCGGGGTCGTCAAATTGGTACTAAGAAAATCTTGGTGAGATAACTAGCACTGACTTGGTAAAGAGTAGTGAACTCAGGTTACTGTATAGATCAGGCTCGCATGCAACCACCTCTGCGATATCACGTTGTGGACGAATGCTGGTAGTATCCTGTAACAGTGTTTGTTCAGCATCAAAGCTTATCTTATCTATACCATGTAGCTCAGTAGGTGACAAACTTCTATCGTTGTTTTTATACTTGCTTTATTCTTTGAACGTAAAACTAGTGTAAATATGTCTTTTTTTATTATTAGTTTTGTCTAACCAAAATTTTCTTTTGATTACCGTTAATCAAGCGTTATCCGGAGTTTCCTCACAAATCCTCGCAAACATGCAGTAGTTAGTCCTCTGTGACTGAACCCACAATAAATCATTATGAGGAAATTTCACTTTCACTTTTGTAGTACTTAGTGCTTTTAAAATTTGTAATTTTTATTTTCTATTTCTGACAATTATTCAGAAATGTTCTACGGCAGCTGTTTATTGATCACTCAATGACAAACTTGTTCTTTCCCCTAAGGCACAAAACTAAAACAAATCTTTATTTAAAATGACTGATGAATAATGTCCATAGTTGTGCTGAGATGGCCGCAAAACTCGGAACCTCAGGCGGGACTCGAACCCTGGTTCCGAGTTTTGCGGCCATCTCAGCACAACTATGGACATTATAATACCATTGCAAAAATGCCACTGCAAAGAATGCAGTTAAATAAATAAAAATTACGAATATGACTAATGAATAGTTAAAAGTTTTGCTTCATTAGTGAAATAATGGACCGATTCCCTCAAAAACCTCGTACCAATCAATATTAAACGTCATATGCATTTCAGCCCCAAGGAATGTCGTGGAGTGACGTCGTTAACTACAGGAATTTTGTTACAAATTGCTTTGGTAATCGGTACGACATTAGCCATGCCACAACTTCTCGGAACAACTGAAACATGGTGGATGCTTTACGCGCTGGAGATGACAACAACGTTAACTGTCATGCTTTTCATGCCATTCATTCATGACAGCCCAGGGTTATTACGTTAATCTACTTGTCATTTTTACAAAAATGCTCATAGATTTTATAAGCACTAAGATTTTATCCAGACGGCAATAGCTCTTATTAACATTATGTTAGATGAAACAGCAACGGTAGAAGGAGCTAGCAGAAGAAGTAGCTACGGTGGGATGCATGCCTGGATAGAGAATATGTGAGTGTGAGTCTACAAAGCGCACTAAACGTTACACACATGAGGGATTGGTAAATAGGTAGCAGTATAATATGTGAGGGTAAGCAGTACTGAGGTGGCGACAGATTGGTGTTCTTAAGTCATTGTTTAGTCATAATTTTATTCTTATGTCGTTTTTAGACACCACTATAACATCAAGACAATTAGGTAACGAGCTTCTACATGGGAAGAGGTTTCGCTTGTGCTTATCCTTATCGTATCACTACTACTGTTATTATTATTCTTATTATAAATAATAATTATTGTATTATTACAGATATTTACAATCAATTGGTCGTGATGATGAAAGTAAGAAAAGTGTAAGCTATTACCACAATATAGATGGTAAAGCTTTACAAGTAGTACTACAACAACTCGATGAAGATAACAATGAAAATCAGCAAATTGGATTAATTTCTTTATGGAAGGTTGGTTCAAACGATAACTATCGATCGTATTTTGAACGAAGAAAAGTGATCTATTACCTCATAGTAACCTCATAATTGTAAAGCTTAAGATCAAAACACCATTTTTCACAAGCCCATTTGCATCCTAAGTGTTTTTCTAATCACTATTTGGCGGTGTCATTGATTCATATGATAACAAATGAATTTTTCTTTATGTAGAAGTATTACCAGAATACAAAAAATTCAAGGATCCGATGGCTCGTCGTGGAACACTTCTCGGAGCTGTCGTAGCTGTATCAATGACAATGAGTGGAATCGCCGGTGAGGTTCACGATACAGAATGAACAGTTTTTATAAATTTTTACACTTACGTTTGTAAAATTAACGTAAAACCTCTTTCATTCTGTTTAATTATACTTATCACCTCAGCGTGACTCATTTGCCTCTATGTATTATTCTACACAAACATCAAGGTACTTAGGAAAATGAGTCTTCTATGAAGTTTTTAAATAAATTGCAATAGAGAACAAACTATGATCTACTTTCTTAATAATATTTACAGCAATAAATGCGTTCTCGTTTGAAATCCTTTTGTCAACTGGTTTAAGCGCTCAAAAAGCCTCATTTGGCAATATTATCATCTGTACGATGAATTTGGTGAGTTTAAATGAGTTTAAAAATTGTTTTCTTTTTTTACAATGTCTTCTTATGAGAACAACTACTGATTGATATGCATACCATGAATGTTTTGTGAGTTCATGCGCAAGTTATGAGACACTCGGCCATTTAGTGCAAGTTATGGTTGTATTTAAGCTCGGCATTTTGTTGTCGTCATTGGCTATCGATCGACTTGGTCGTCGTATAATTCTTTTGTCGACGTACAGTCTTCTGGCTGTCATTAACGTCATCATAACCAGTTTAATGCTTGGTTTTGAATATGCTCAGGTTTGAAATTGTGTATATTAGTTTTTTTTTTCAAATATTATCAATATTAGAACAAAATTCTTATGAGGTTTCGTCTCTAATGCTAACGTTACCGCTACCTCATACTACCTCATGCCTTATGCTAAGTCACTTACGATTTACGACTAGCGTGCAAATTTTACATTATAAGAAATATTTCATAGTTTTTTTGTCTTATTTGAAACGAAATACATTTTATTATTTCCAGGTTTCTTCGTTTGGATATCCATTATTGGCAACGATTTGTACGTTCAATCTATCGTTTGCTGCTGGCCCTGGACCGGTATCATTGTTCATCACCAGTGAGCTTGTTGGTCAGAACGCTCGTGGAGCGGCATGCACATGGGTTAACGTGTTCATGAGTTTCACGTAATCCACACTTCAACTTCTTCCTTACTTTATTTGTTTTTTTTCTTTCTATTTTTATCCAATCACATTTGAAAAATTAGCAAGGAAATGTGTTTCTTAGAAAATTTGATCTATTCCTTCTTATAACGCATAGCAATTGAGTGATGAGGATGATAATAGAGTAGTTCACTTCCATAAAATCACATACTGACATAATTTCGGATTACAGTTACGTTTTAGAAGATCACTGCTTCTGGCAGGCTACCTGCCATTGAAACATCTCATCGGTCAACCGTTGTCTTATTTCATACTTTTTTTCCCACCAATGGTTAGTTTAAACTTGAAATTTTTGTAAGCTTTTGTAATAATAAATTCATCGATAAAAAATACTTGAAAAGATGTAGCAATGCAGTAATTGCTTAACTAATCGGATTACTGAAGAGATTTCATTGGTACAGTACACTGTGTATATGGAATATTCTAAAAAATGCCCTCAATTTTAAAATCATGATTGCATACTTATTTCCCTTAGGCTTAAAATATAACTTTGTTTAAGAACTTAAGATAAGATAAGCTTTCAAGTTGACCAGTCCCTGTTGCGGGATGTGCCAACGCATTCGTATTCAACGTGATATCGTGGAGGTGATTGATTGCAGTCTTGATCTATGCAGTGACTTAAGTTGACCACTCTTCACGACAACAGTACGGGTTATCTTACCCAATTTTTTCTGGTGCTAGTTTACCGACCCCTGAGAGATGACAGGCTTTGTAGGACTGCGGCGGCGACCGCGAACTGATTCGCGTTTGCGTGTCACTGTTGCGCCTCCACCACTACGCCACTGCGCCACCCAAAAGTTCTATAATAATACCGAAAATACTAATAATAAGAAAATATTCGTACTGATACTTCCAATAAGACAATAAGTGCTTTCAGGTAATCACCGTGTTCCTTCTGTACTTTTTTCTGCCTGAAACAAAAGGTAAAACTGCGTCTCAGATTCAGGAAGAGTGGAATAATTTACCAACATTATGTCATTGTAAGAAACAAAAGCAATCGTCATTACCACAAAAACGTTGAAGGGCAGAGAGTCTTCTACATAAAACCTCATTTTACTGATAGGACGATATGAGGGAAAAAAAGTCAATAGGAATTATACTCATCAGCTGTCAACAACTAGTTTTTTTTTTCAAAAACAACAAACAAAAGCTAATAAATTAAGCATACAACTTCAACCACAAATTTAACCTCACTTCTTTAATAGATAATTTTACTCTTTATAATTATATTGGATAATGTTACCTTTGCTTACAGTACCCATAATGATCGCTTTAGAACTCACCTTGAGAAATAGCTTTTTATTTTATAACTTTCTATCTTTGAAAGATATTTTACGCTACATATCATTTGTATTGCTATGTTGATCTTCGACAGATAGTCGCAGGAGGCATTGAACCTCAATTTTATTCTAGTAGTGAGCAGAAAATAGACGCCTACGAAACGTCGTACGTCTACATTTGAAGCTACCAGAAGATTACAGAAAATATATAATAAAATTTTCAAGCCTCACCACGAGCTTAGCTGCATTGATATAAATGCATATGGCTCCTCGTATATTCAAATGCAGAAAACTTGGAGGAAAACATAATATACTTGTGCCTTTTAAATTAGACTAAGTCAAATATGGTACGGGTTAATTTACATACTCCAATTGTATCGGAGTTCCTATTACATCTATATTGTTTGTGTCGAATCGATTCCTGTTTGTTAACGGTTTATCTTCACTTGTATCTTGTGGTATTGATTATTGTTAATAATAAAAATTTTAAACATTATTTCTTCTAAGAAGCTGTCAATATTGTAATAAAATGGTAGATGACGTTTACAAAACAAAAAACAATTACATTTGTCGTGTAGAATGATTTCTGAAATCAGTCAAAAATGTTAACACAACACAAACACAGGCTAATAACGTCTTGACGGAATCGCCTCCTCCAGAGCCTCATTGTGTAATATACTACACTTCTCCTAACACTATCGTTAAATTTACAGATGACCATCATCTACCTAGGAGTTTAAACGCCGCGTCAAACACACACTTAATCCTGAATAGTTCCTTTTTCATGGAGCTGATCTATTCTATTGTTTTACGGAGGTAATCGTTTACAGATATAGCATGGAGTCGAAGGAGTCACTATCAACCTTTTATACTGGCTAACTCATGAACGACTAGGAGACACTCATTTTCCTTGTTCAGTTTGGAGTCTCTGGCATTTATCCAGAGCATTTCAAAAAACTTACGTGCGGGCGTTTTTGTTTCTTATGCAAGAATTTTGACTCTGACTCCAGAATTGACTACTTTAAGCTGTCCAACCCCACATGCCTCAAGTGGGGTGTTTACTTTGACCTCAGCTCATACAATCACCGCTTTTACAGCTAAGGCACATAATGCATTGTTTCATCATACATAAGCGGTTGTACAGACCCTTGTGAGTCAGTTGGTGCTTAAGAAAATTAGGAGAAATTTTCACAACTGTTTTCATACCCTCTTAATTCCTCTCATTATGCATCGCTTGATAACTATGCCTTCTTCATCAGATATGCAAGGTAGAATGAACGGAGTTTTCCTTTTGCTAGATTTTTCCTCCAGAGTCTTATCCTCTTGTAGTAGTTTTTAGGAGTTGTTCCAAATTTCGCCACTCTGTTCTTTCTACTTCTCCAATCATCAGGTACAAATGTTTTGAATCCTCAAATAAACAGTTACAATACATGAGGTTCATCTGAAAATGAACAAAGAGAGGGCGACTACTAGTTTTTAATCTTAAAGTGAGACTTTTGGATAAGGGTTTTACAAAGAAATGGTACAGAAGGCCAATAGAAATATCCTAGTTCACTATCTATCTGATCGTCCTTTATATACAAAGGAGGGGTTTATCAGAAATATGCTATGAACAACGACTTCAGCGACGAATGGTTCTGTGAATTGATAGCGTGGTCGGCTCCCATGAAAAGTTTTCATCACAAAGTGGACGTTATGCAAGGGCTCGGTTCAGTGGTAGTCGGTAGGTCAAAGTTGAGTAGTTGCACCTCAAACTTGGGTAATTAAACCGTAGGTTCGATCTGCGTTGAAGATGCTGAAGATTGAATGAAGATCACGAAGTTGAGTGCGCGCCTTCGCTAGGTGTTGAGCAGCTACACTAGGTTTTACCCAGTTGACAGTCGACCTCCAGACCTCAAACTTGGGTAATTAAACCGTAGCTCGTTTGACGACAATGAGTTGAGTGCGTGTCTTCGTCAGAAGCAAAGGCAGCTACAGTAGGTTTTACCCAGTTGACAGTCGACCTCCAGACCTCAAACTTGGGTAATTAAACCGTAGCTCGTTTGACGACAATGAGTTGAGTGCGTGTCTTCGTCAGAAGCAAAGGCAGCTACAGTAGGTTTTACCCAGCTGACAGTCGACTTCCAGACCTCAAACTTGGGATGATAAAATAGAGATTACTCGACAGAGTATTCTCTACATTGATTGATTGAAATTATTTATATTGTGACGATAAATATGACATCATACAAGCAATCATGAATCTATATCAAATTGGTTAAATTATATTCTTGCATACTAATTGCAAACTAAATTTAAGCAAGAATCAAAAAAAGAAGTCAAAAGGCAAACCGAAGCCGGGAACATCGGGCGAGAAGTGAGTCATTACCACTTCTATTGATGAATGTTAGAAGAAATATTGAGGTAGATTCATTCATTACATTCAGACCGCACAAGAAAAAGTGAAATTAACAACATGAAGTAGTGTTTCGTTGAAGAATTAGCAATGAAGAATCGATTCGTATGCATAAAATGAATGACTGGATTTCAATAAACACATTACAATCGATGTTTTCCATGATGTC